>ML986599.1:296605-338521 GCA_010094045.1 Lojkania enalia
GGACATATAGCACGGCTACACATATCTACTTCGCCATCTATCAGTCGACTTCCAAAACCCTTCTTGTCCCCAAAATCCAGAACTCGCAGACTCGAATTTGCACCCCCGATCCACAATGCCAGCCCTCCCCACACCCCAGGGCACATCAGCCCATCTCCCGGAGATCCAGACTACTAACCAGGCTCTAATTGCGGCCTTCGAAGCCCATCCCCATTTCGCGTCCCAGAGCGCTGCCCGCGCGGGGAAAATCTACTTCATGTGGGACTTCGCGAAGCGAACGGACGCTATGTTCGCATCAATCCTAAACAATACGGCTCCACTGATACACCTGCGACAAGGACAACGACTCCAAATGTGCCGACGGGAAGTATGACTGAGGCGCAGAGGGAGAAGTTGAAGAGTGATGCTATGGGGAGATATGTTGTAAGCATCCTGCTATAGTGGGGTAGATTAGGTAGAGGCTAATGCCCTAGGTAGATACTTGAAATGATAATGAATGACACAACTGGCATGACCACGATGATGTTCCAGGAGCAACCCGGTAGGGGAGTGGAATTGGGAGAGCTGATCCGGACTGCGGCGAAGAGATTGCAGGATATTATTGAGGGGCGCGATTGAAGTTCGCTGATTCGGAGGCTCTTTGTGGCTGGATGACTTTATTCTGTACCTCTCAGCCTTGTGTGACCTTTTTTTTCCCTCCGAAGACTAGAGTTGGCATATAGTTGAAATTTCCACAGAGGAATGAGATGTCCCGTATACCGGCCTTGACCTTAGTATCAGAGTTCAATTACCACTAGGTGCGTGTGAAAACGGTCTTACTTTTCGGTATTGGCAGTGCCCGCTCAGGTTTCACTTTGCTGGATGGCTGAAGTAACATCTTTGGTCACATCATACTGTCCTTCTGCGTCCTTCCATGAATCTTGAGTTGAGTCTTCGAGAGCCTCTACCAGTTTCAGCTCCTCATCAACCTTGTCAATCTCCTTCAGAATGAACGCAACTGTCGCGTCTCGAGCCTTATCGACTCTCTTCAAAGCCTCTAGAGACATTTTACTGTAATCCATGGGCTTCGTTGGCGTGGGTGGCACTGGATCTGAATCATTCAATTTTGCGGTCTTATCAGCAAGCAATTTCCTCAAAACGAAGATGTTCAAGTCTCTCTCCCTTAAATTCTCTTCAAATTCCCTACGCTTCTTGTCCTCTTCTAATTTCCGTTTCTTGGCTTCGTGCTCTCTCCTCGCATCCGCGTCAGCAGACTTGAACTTCCATATACACTCTTTGGCCGTATTTTCAATGTGCGTGAAGCGAATTGGTCCAATATTCACCCCTCCGTACCAACGGGCAACTACGACGGTCCCTTCCACCTTCATGTCTTCAAGCACGTACTGGAGCCGTGCGCCAGCCCATTTCTCACCATCGTCATCGTGACCGAGATCGTAGAGCGTCTTAGTTTCTGGCAGTAGAGATCTCTGCCGCGATCGCTTCCTCCACGCCGCAATGCGATGCGTAGCTGATGCGAATTCCGGCAAGCTTTGAAGCGCCTTGACGGGAACTGAGTGCGAGAAAGCGGCAACGAAGATGGATTTCTGATCTTCGATGGACTGAGAGCGAAAAATGCCTAATGCGGGAGAGGGTGATGGAGATCTTTCTCGTTTAATAGACATATTGGATGTCATGCTTCGGCGATGCGATCGGAGGTGGGTGAAATAGGGCGGGTTGGAAAGCCGAAGCGATGGCACGTGCGAGAAACTTAAAAGGGAAGACACTGCCGAGCATGCCGAGCATCACTGGCGCGAAGATTTTGTCTTCAATCTCCATGAAAGTTATCTTGAATAGCTACAACCACTTTTCATATACCACGCTTTAATAAAGTGGGAAATTGTTTGGGCTGTATAGGAATTCGAGATGCCGCGTCTTCCCGATAACCCAATTAGAATTCCTAGCATAATCGACAGGCTTGGTAGCTTGGACATCACAGGGTGATGAATCTATTTACTGTTCTTATTTGCACGTAAGAATCAGATTTACTGGATCTCTCTAAGCATCTAGCTTTGAGTTTGTGGGCGAGCTAAGGATGATATCCTTTCCCGTTCTCAAACCTCCTACCTCCCATATCCTAATCGAACTTAAAAGCGTGTCCTCATCTTACTATTATTTCTGACAACTTTCTTTCTCTATTTATATCCAAAAAGCGCAGTGATAAACTACGTCATCTCCCACTTCCCTTTATTTCTCTCATTAGACCACTTTCACCGAACGGAACATTAGGTTACTACAGCCTACTATCACCTACCCCTCACCATCTTCATCTACACTTGCTACTCTTCACAACTACCGATCACTGTCGAGTTCTACTCTTAACCCGAGTATCAATCTTAGCAGTTAGTAAACAATCGCAAACAAAGGAACCCCTCCCGCTGCTCCTCATCCCCAGCATCCAACTCAGTTTATCAACGCCGCCACAATTTGGTTGCCATCTGGGACTGTGTCTCGGCTTCTCTCCAATACATAGTAAGATTCTATATTTCTCCTCCACCTTTACCGTGGAGTTGAGCTAAATTTGAATGCTTATCAAGCGGGATACGATCCGTAGCCTTGCATCATGGGTCGCTACGAAACCCTGAACCCACAGACCAAAGATGTGGTGGACTGCTTGATCCCAGGAATCGCTTCCAATTTCGAGGTTACGAGCGTCGCTGATGTGATTCCGCAAGACATCCGCATGCGCAAGTGGGACTGCGACCGAAGGGAACATATCATCAACGAGTCGGAAGATGATCCGCGAAACTGGGGCGTCCAATTCCTCAAGGATCTTTTGTCAATTTCACGTCACTTGAAGGGGCAACTTGACGTCTTCCAGGCGGATCTGAGGGCCATAGTGGAGACAGCCAATTCGGGCCATACGTGGGCGAGGCTCAGTGACATTAAGGAGCTCAAGGAGAAGTATGAAGGAAAGAAAGAACCCCTGGCTTCTAGCTCTTCGGCCGAAATAGAAGGTACCTATTTCGGCGAATCTTCTTCTGATGACTCTTATCTTGAGGAAATTATCGTCACTCCCAAGAAGCGTGGCCGCACTACCTATGACTATGGAGGCAAGAGTCCTCGCCATCACTCCACCAAGCGGTGCAAGCGTAAGCAACTTCCTGAGATTCTCGTATAGCTTTCATATTTTCTCGTACTGACGACTGCAGGCCCTTCCCCTCTCGTGAGGCTCCATCGCTCGTCGAGCATGCAATGGGAGAGGCGCGACAAGTCCAAGCGCCATCGACAAGACTATTGGCAAGATCATCGACAGGACCATTGCTCTGGACACTATCCTACCCCAACCTACAACAGTGGATATCCAAGTGCCGTCTTTGAGGAGTTCGGTAGCTATCCTCACCCCACCTTTCTCAATCCCGAATATGGCAGTCCTACAGGTGACCTTAATCAGGGCATGTCAGCTCCCGAATTTCCCACTCCTTCAATCTCAACCGCGTCTTATCAATACCCTTCTCAAGGCCCACCCTCTATTCCCCCGGTCAAGGACGGAGATATAGAAAAGTTGTCAATCTATGAGTTACAGCTTCAATTAGAGGTTGCCGAGGCAGAGTTGAAGGCTTCAAAGATACGACTTGCCCTCATCGACAAGAAGCGCGCTGCTGCTTCAGGCATGGACGTCGACAGTTCCGGTACCAAGGATGAGCCTTGCATGTTGGATGGCTAGCAAGCCTGCTAACGGTGTGGGTGGTGAAGGTGTGTCGGCGTACATGCGACAAATAGAGTGCAGAAGATTCTGTACGTGTTCGTGTGTGAATGACTATATGGCGTTCAAACCTGGGTTTCGGTTAACGTGTCAGAATGGGACGCCATCTATGCATTCAAGGTATCATGATTTATTCAGCTCTTACACGACGGCCGAGTTATCTTTCAGGAGCATCATTGTGCCTGAAGGAAAATTCTATAGTCAGAAGTGAGATTATTAGTTTCACAATGGGGCTACAATTGATTCGGGATAATTGAATCATATACTCTCTTATATCAAATTCTAATATCTAGATTTACATCCATCTGTTTCATAAGGTCTTAATTCCTGGCTATGTTCCCTAGTCTAGCTTGAGCCCATCAATGTCCGAAGATCTAGCAAAGCGCTGTCGCTGATTCGTTCAGAGCAAGGCCTCAACATGTAGACTTGATCACACCCTATCGTAGATCATTCACTTCCATCGGGACAAATCCTCCCGATCTGACTATCGTATTCCGGCAGGGGAAGCGCTGTGGATTAATCTGTAACTCCCAGCTGCACTCCACTCGTATTTCGGTTTTCTATCATGCTTTTGCAGCCCCTTCCCATATTGAGCGGTCTTCTTGGCAAACCTGCACCAACTCTATCTTTTTCTTCTCCTCTTATTCGTGCAATCTCTTCTTTTCGCAGGGAACCGCACGTGGCTTGCCGTCGTAAAACTCCATACTAGTACCCTTTCGTCAAAAAGCGCCTCCAAATCTTACGATAGGCCGAAATGTCACAAGTCCCGCTTGAGGAAGCGAACTTGGCGTTGAGGCGTCTTCAGCTGCTTCTGCACCTGCAAGGGGTTGCTTTTTGGTAGTCTTTTCTCCTCTTTTCCCCTCTCTATTCATAATTTCGTCATTCTTTTGATCAAGTCGCTCTTTATTGTGTAATTTTCACCATGCGCGCCCCACTACTGTCACTCTCTTGCGTTCTACTGAGTAGTTACCTGTTCTGGAGAACGGACGCTTCATGGTAGGTTGTTTTCTAATGAATTCGGGGAAATATCTGACGGTAAATAGCTATTATCCTGATGGATCATTTCCGGATGACTATATATATGTGCCTTGCTCGGGAGATGAATTTACGTCTTGTTGTATATTGGGGGAAGATCAGTGTTTATCAAATGGTACTGCCCATTACTTTGTGCCGAAGCTTTATTTCTAAGCATCTTAGGTTTATGTTATTACTCCTGGTCGGACTCCATGTACCGAAGTGCCTGCACTGATCAGAGCTGGAACTCGACGAACTGCTTCCAGCACTGCAAGACAGGAGGTAAAGATGCCATCGCAACTTTATTATGTAGATTTACTCATGTCTCATAGACTACGCTTCAAACAGGGATGAGTTAGTACACTGTGGAGACAACCGATACTGCTGCTATTCAGATGGAAGTACATGCTGCAATGATGACTCCAAAGTCTTCACAGTGGATACTGGTACCATCATCAAGGACCTCGCTACCACAGGATCCTACTCTTTGCCCATCGAGACTCCGACTCAGCTGCCAGTGGCAACTGTCACAAGCGATAGAGGTACTATTGAAACGAGCTCCGTAGAAGCCACGAATAGCAGACCTAAAACCACGAGTACAGACACCAGAGCGACAATCACGGGCACAGGCACAAGAGCTACAAATGCTGCCGCCGCCGCAACATCGACGAACGAGCCGTCCGAGAGCTCCGATTCAGGCTCAGACGGGCTCTCTAAAACAGCTTTAATAGCTATCGCTGTAGCAGGGATAGTCGTCCTTCTCCTTGCTATCGGGCTCGTCTGGTTTTTCGTCCGAAGACGGTATCGAAGGAAGCTCGCCGCCGGCAACACCTCACAATCCTATCCCATGTCCAGCGACGGTTTCCAGAAGCTGCCAGACAAGAGCCCCAGACCTGTAGAAGTTCCCGCACCCATAAATTCGCCCGCTCCGCCCTACCAGCCTCCAGCTTACCATCCCCCGCCACTACAACATAATGCGGTTGAGATCGATAACTCGCTTCTACCGCCGGGGAGGAATCCGTGGGGTCAGCCAGTGTTTGAAGCACCGGCACAGCCATATCGGCAAATGTAATAGGGTTGCGCGCTCCGATGGTTACAGAGGAAGAATTAAGGCAGGTAGAAGCTGCATTTTTAGGTTCCCCGTACTTTTAGTAGAGGTTCAGCTGCACATGGTGTTAGAATGTGATTCAGTATATTCCTACAAAGCTAGATATTGATTTGGCTCTTGACTTCTGGAATGAAAGGCGAAATGCAATACGGAGTTCTTGGTTTGCGGAAGGCATTCTGATAATGTAGAGTTTATACTTCCGAGCAATACACCGCCGAGGTCTGGAGAGATTAGAACATTAATGAAGCTAAATTATGGCCCACAGATACAGTAGCAAGAGTTCAATGCGGATTCTCTAGCCTTGCATCGGCGATTTTCTGACTGGTTGGTGCTTAGCCTCGCCGACCCACACCTCCTGGCATTGCGGACATATCCCCCCCACCCACCCAAGAATTTAAAAAAAAAAAAAATTTTAAGCTAACTTTCCGACACCGGGAATCGAACCCGGGCTTTTCTTTGTTAGTAGAGTATGGTACAGGATTGATATGAGGAAACTAACCCTTGCCGGCACTCGTTGAGTGTTGTGCTCTGATGAGAGCGGCAAATCCTAGCCACTAGACCATATCGGATATTGTTTGATGGTGACGGAAACTACTATATCTATAACCTAAGACTATTAGCCGAACCCAAGAAAAGAGTGGGGTTATCCAGGATGCTGCACTTTCCTCGTACAGGATATGATGTATTGTGGGACCTATCAGGGTGGAGATAACTCCACAATCACATTTTCGGCAAGGTAGAATATTAGAGATTTTAAATGTGAACTCCATTCTTCAATTTGGTTCGAGGTTAATAGCCACAAAGTAAGACAGCCCTTCCCGTTGATTTATCCATACGTCAAATTGATCAAGCACGAGCCTCCGCAAATAATGCGCATCTCGAAGACATTAACAACCAAACTTTCTCGGTAGATATTCTGCAGAAATCAATACGACCGTTCCTCATGGCTCAATAATATAGCATACGGCTCAGCGACAGACAAATCAGAAATCGGAAGTTGAAAAAGATATGTTGCTTTATAGAATAGGCGAGGACATGGTAGCACAATTTAAGAAAAAGCGGTATTTGGGTGATCACTCAGCCACTGGGGTATCTGCACGATCCTGTTCCACTTTCGCAACGGGCTTGATTCCAAGGAGCCGGAACGCGTTCTCAAACACTATTCTTGTGGCTTCGTACAAAGTCGCCTGTACAGGTGTGACTCTCAGTTCTTCTACTTCTTCCTCCTCGCCCAAGCATTCTTGTAGCTGTTCGATGAGGTTGACGAGGTACGTCGTGATTACAGCCGACTCCATGGATTTATATGTAGTATGAGTGACCTCGGGATATTGTGCCAGAAGACGAAGTAGGTTTGCTGGCTTTTCTCCTGCAAGGGACTCGTACTCCTCCCGTGAAAGCTCTTCTCTAGCCGGATTTGCCTTTAGAATGGAACAAAGCCTTGCGTACCAATACTGAAGACCTGGACCTGTCTCAGGCTTGAAGGACGTCATAGCATCAATATCAAAGGCATGGTCATTCGACCTCCTAGCGGAAAGCTCTTGGGTTAGAAGAGCAGATATTCCCATCACTTTAGCAACGTCCTCGGAGCTCCCGAGTAAGGTAGCCTTACCCTCTTCCGCCTTAAGAGAGTTAAGCATGGCTTCCTCACACTGGTCGAGCACATTAAGTGGTTGGTGTCCAATGCCCATTCTGTCAGCTGTTTTTGAGACATTACTGAAATGGACATGCTCTAGCTTTCCAGCAAGGTCCTGCATATCCAAGGCTAGCAGGATCTTAATAAGCTGGGAGAAGTGAACGTTCTGATCGTTTGCAACAACAAAAATCATCTTATCGAACTTGAATTTCCTAGAGCGCTCCAATACCGCGGCGAGATCGCGAAGCAGGTATGTGCTGGCTCCTGTCCGATATCGTATCATCGCTGTCCCAGCTCTTGCGCCATGCTTTTTCATGCCCACTATCCAGGCACCCTCGCTTTCTTCACTTACGCCCTTATCCTTCAATAGCTGCTCGACTTCTGTCATAGTCTTCTGACTGATCTGCGATTCCCCAGAATATTCATCGAAGTCAATGCCCAAGCGTGAATAGAGCTTTGTGTAGTTAGCAATATTCACATCTCGAAAGCGTTTGACTAGGGCTAATGCTTCCTCATCGCCCTCTTCCAACTTCTTGAAGAATGCATTTCGCTCAGCAAACAAACCTTCGCTCTCTATCTTGGCTTGTTCTTCGCCATGTTCGTCGCCGTCCTCTCGAGTCTTCTTGTTGGCTTGATCTCTTGCTTTCTTTGCCTTTGCCATCTCAGGCAAAAACAGTTCATGGATCCTATGGTACACGTTGATGAGATGCCCGGCAGGATCAGCTTCAAATGCTTCCTCATTGCCAAATTTTTCCCAGCCAACTGCGAGTAGCGCCATTGACTTCCCCCAGTCTCCAAGATAATTTATCCTCGTGACATCCCAGCCCATAGTCTCATAGAGCTTGCTGATGAAAGCACCATGGATGGCACTCCTCAAATGCTTGCCCTGGAAATCACAGGCGTTCGGCGAGGAAAACTCGACGACCAGCTTCTTGCGAGCTCCATCTAGAACAGTCGGTTCATGCAGACCAAGAGTAACGTCGCTGCCATAGGTTTCTTTTCTATTCTTGATGTAAGGGAGAAGCACCTGCCCCAGCGTTTTCTGAACGAAAAAGACACGTAGATGTACACCATCCAGAAGCGGAAGCAGAAATAGCGGATGATCTTGCGGGAACTATACACAACATAAGTGGCACGACTATGCTTGGGTCAAGCACCGAACCTTGGTCATTAGGTTTGGGACGAGCTCATCAATTTTCCCGCCTGGGAAGAGTCTTGGCAGTATCACTGTCAAATCTCCATTGAAAATGTTATTGGGCCATTGGATCGACTCAGATGCTACCGCGGAGTTACAACCCGTAAGGCTACTCAGAAGCTCAGCTAGATAAGAGCGATAGATATCCAAAGGGTTGCTGCTAATCGCCTTAGATGCCGGGAAATGTGGAACCGGGACATTCAAGTCCAATATTCCAAGTGATATTTCCAAATCGGTTGTAGGAGGTATAGTCATGGCTTTCGGTGGACTTTTCTTGCCTGAGGCCAATTTTGGATAGGAATAATAAGTATTAGGAGTAGCTCAGGCTGAAGGTCGCGCAGGCTGAGCTTATCGAGCTTATCGAGAGTCATCTGATATCTGATTGATGCCTAAACAGCACGCCTGACAGAAGTGAGGCTGAAGATACGCGGTAAGAATGGGTTTTAGATGTCTCGTGATTGATATGGATGATCCTCTTAGATGTGCGGTCATTGATCACGACTGTGCGCTCAATTGCGTGTTCTCATCGGATTGGTCGTAGCTTGCAGACGCATAGGCGACTAGGGTCGGACGTGAATCCACCCACCCTATAGTACATGCATACTTTATAACTAGGATAGGCAGACTGGATGACTAGATAAATATGGAGGTGAAATCAGGCTTTCATGGGTGAGCTACGGCTGCGGTTCGGGTTGTATGCCGGCTGCTAAACGCTAACTGCCGTGCGCGACGACCTCACAAGCTGATATGCGTCTCTTGATTGTACACATGTGCCGCCCGCCTAGAATCCGGTGAGATCCTTCTGACGTGGTGTATAGATATTGTAGACAAAACATACCGATCACGGACATCACTAGAGTCAAGCGCCCTATCAATTCATGCCTTCGGATAGTCCAGGGAGTAGGCTATAAATTATACCACAATTAAAACCAGCAACATAGCACAGGGGTCCTAGATCACTTTTGCAGACAAACAGGGCTGAGCAATATTTCAGTAAGTAGGAATCCAATCCTTGCATCGCTGTCACCTTCATACTCGGATATCTTGGAACTGAGATGCATCTGCGGTAGCAGAAGGGTTTCTGTGTCTGTCCCGTGTCCATCTGGCCTTGACGTAGTTGCATGCGACCTTCCACCAGCCATACTGTCGCGCTAGGGCCCCGAACGAAACAAATGCCCTCACGACAAGGGAAAGAACTACAATGCACCCGATCAACGTTTTAGTGTTACGCTGGAAAGGAACAATATTCTGCTCCACTTGAAAGTATGCAAGGGCAATTGTGATGGGAGCAATGATCTAGCGTATGTTAGCCTTTTCTAGACAGTGTAGCGTAAATATACAAACCGAGAGTGTTAATTCCGCAGTGAGTCCGTTGTGCTGTGTAGTCTCGAGACTTTCTTTAGTAAGATCGTTACTCTTTCGACTTAAGATATTACTCTCGAAGTTCAGCTGGTTACTTGAGTGGGACAATGAATGACCATCCAAGTTCAAGCGGAGGCCGAGCTAATCGAGAATCAGGTTCGAATTAGGTACGATTTGTTAAAGAAGTAGAGGATCTTACAATTCTGCAGGAATCCTGGCAAGATTTGTCAAGGGCAGACACTATCCGCTGGCATTCCTTTAATGAGTCAAAGTGACTTTTGATTGCCCTAAGCGACCAGCTTGGTGACGAGGGGAGGTCAGAGAAGTATCCTATGTCACCGTCGGCAGAAGTGAAGACTGTCCAGGCATCTATGGTTCTAGATAGCGACTCCTCAATCCACCGCAGGAAAATCATGCTATCTCGGATCCAGTTAAAAGCGGTTCTCGCAGCCATAGCTTCGTTGCCCATGGGTCCTATACTACTAAACAAAACAGCGTAGTGGCGGTCCATCTAAAACTTGGCTTAGCTCAAGGTCTAGGTTTCGTTTCCGTTATTCAATTCTCTTACATCAGTCTTAATATAGCGCTCTACTGGTCGCACCACATTCTTATATTTCCTGATGACGTGGCCCATACGGTGCTCCATGACAGCGAGGAAATACTCTCTGGGGTCTCCGAGCGGTTTATTCGCGTCGGCTTTGCCGCTACCTATAATGGGATCTTCTTCAAACTTCTCATAAGAGAACGGCTCTACAACCGAGCCATCGTCCTCAAAATCATCGTTGAAAGCGTACGCAGTCCACCTTGAATGGTCAGATCCGCAAATTGCTAGCGAAAACTGAGTCTCATGGATGTAGAATTCGCGATCGACCCGTGCCTTTGGCCATGATCTCTTTAAAAAATAGACATCTTTCCATTTTCTCCGCGGGTTACACATCCATCTACTCTGAAACCAATCGTTTGGTTTTGACGTGCACGTTAACTCGAGATGAGGGATATGACATTCAAGCTGAAAGACTTTGTATTCATGTGCCTGGATACAGCGCGCTGAATCAGCTATTTTCTTTAACCATTACTAGAATAAGCGATAGTAGTACCGGAAGTTTGACGCTGATTGCTGTTTGGAAAGCAACATGTTTCCAAATAGCGTCACGCAATGTAGAGACTTGATGAAACGGAGCGGTCCGAATTAGAGCGGAAATATAGTATGCATCTAGGTTTACGACGTAACTTCTCCTTGTCAGTGACTGGACTCGGACGACAGTCGGTTGAAGGGTCTTACACTTACAGAAGTCGGCGATTTGCATCTGGAAGACTAACATGACCAATTCGCTAATTATATGGAGTCAGCTTTGGCGATATTCAACGAGACTTCCACAGTGTGCACTAAGTGTTCATTGAATTTCACGCCGGGTAAAATGCCTTATATTTACGCGCACCATCGCGGCTCAATGCCGAGCCAACTCCGAATATAGAGCAGAGTGCCAAACACACAGAAAACACAAGCAACGGCTTGAACCAATCACCTGAAGTGTATGATGATAGGGAAAATATCTTTATGGTAGCATTCGGAACTAGCTATCTTTGAAAGAACTGCAGTCTATACCTTCTGTTGTAAATATTTGTCGAGCCCACTCGCTGTGGATCGAGCTGGATATTCCCTTACAGTTCGATTCCGAATCGATTTCGAGGAATCCGCCACATCAAGAGACTTCTTGATGGAGATGTCTTCTAGAGTGGAGGAAGTCCCTTCGGATGAGGACACATCATCTTCCTGGGAATTTCTAGGTTTAGTGGACGAAGTGGCAGATGAAGAGGGTTCCAATTCTGTCACGATCGATAGTTCCTGGGTCTTGCACATTGTATTAGAGTAGCTTGGGTCCTGCTTCCGACGCATAGAGGTTCTGTCATCAAGCCATGCCGCAGCCCGATGACCGGCAGAGCCTATTCCGAAATGAATATCATCCGTCCGAGCCCCTTCGCAGAATTCTTGAAGCTCGTCAACTTCGCAGCAAGGCTCTTCTTCATCATCTTGGAAGAAAATGGTAATTTCTTCTCGTATTTCAGTGATTAGATTAACGTCTACACCGCAATTGCGGGCCAATTCTGGAAAATACGGCTTATCGTCTCCGAGTTGACGGTCCTGGCTGAAATCGGGGTCCCAGTGCTTCTCGTATAGTTCCAATAATTGAAGATTTCTTTCACCATTCATTTTCTCTCAGAGATTTGCTTGAAATGGGGATGATGATGATATTCAATAAGAAGTCTATTTCCTCGTTATCCTTCGAACTATGTACGGTTTGGAACTATCGATGAGTGGAGTGTCTGACTAGATCCGTCCCGAGTAATCTAAGCCTGTAGTAGGTAATGAGCATTTGTGAATAGCTACTAGGGTGGCTCTCACCCCGAGGACAAATGATTGAGTACCGATGACGAACCAAACATATGTGAGAATGTCTCATAATAGATAGTCGTAGAATGGTGAATTGAGGGAAGGCGGAGCTGTAATATAAAAAGTGCTAGCACGTTGATCAAAGTGTTTCTCGCTTCTCTTGTGGAGGTCGGTCATATAACATGAAGAGGCTGAAATATGGCAGTTTTGGTCATTAAGTATACAAAATGCCTTCTATATATGTAGGTGACTAGATTGATCTGAATGCAGTAAGTCCAATCAAGTTTGACCTGTCTCGAGCGCAACCACCACATTACTCTTCTACAGGGATCTAGTCCAAGTTCATTATGGTCGAATCCATGCCGAACGCGCTTCGGACTGAGATCCTCGTGGTCTGGCAATATGTACAACGGGTTGCGGAACACGTGGGACACGTGTTTATACCTATATTGATGGAAGGATGTCCACATGAACACTACAAATTCTCGTATTAGGCACCCAACGTTCGCCTTATAGTAGATAGGGCTACCCACGCATTGCCAGACATATATGTAATGTCTTCGTTTCGCCTAGACACGGTTTAGCCTGCTAGTTCCCGTAATTCGCTCGATAGGCTTGCCGTTCGAGCCAGGTGGCTGTGGAGGTTCTGTGGGACAACGCACCAGCTCTTGTATTTGAAAGTTTGTGAAACTACCCGAGGCGCGTCGGGCCCCAATGCGTCTGACATGCATGGACTTCGGTTCGCGATTAAATAATTGAAATGTGCGAATATTTGGATTTCGCGCAAGACTAGTGGCACTTGAGACAATGAACAATATTAGTCCCACACTAAGATTTTTGGGGTCACGTCTAGTTGACGTACTTTTCTGGACTTATATTTCCCCCCAATTCGCGCGCGACCACGTGAAATTGCCGCCCTTGATGAGCTCGTCGTTGACGAGGGGGTGAAGGAGAGTCAAATGTGGTGCACCAAATTCTGTTGAATACGCGTTATGTAGGAAGATAGGGGGAGAAACAACCAAAACGGGACTGATGTAATTTCGGAAGATTCTTTCAGGGTTGAAATAAATACCGGGGGTTCCTCAACGCCACGTCTTCTCCCTTCACAAATAGAGGCTGGTGGTCGTTCGTATGTGGCTTTCCTTTTCATAGCAAACAAATTTTGGGTCAGCTGAAGTTTGTTAACTATTAAGTCCCTTGTATTACTAAATTCTAGCAAACGCACCCCTTGTATCCTATTCCAAAGCCTTCAAGGCTATACGAGGATCAGCCAATCGCCAGGACTCCGATTCGTAGACGTGCTTTGTATCGAGATGGGAGCCGTAGATAGTACGCGTTGGTCAGATAAAGTTGGTTGTGTTCTTTTCAATAGTTAGCTCAATTTTGGAGATGCACATTGCAACCTTTCCCTTCAAATCATTTACCTACGTATCTCCATAATGTATTTCGCACCGCTGTGCGGATCGGAGTTCCAAACTTAACCTGCAAATCCTTCATGCAAATAGATGACATAGACCGATGGGCTCGGGGTAAGCCTGAGAGGATTAGTGATTTGTATCCAGACGCCGTAATGTGTCCTTGCCTAGCCTCCGCTCGGCTTTGAGCACCTTAAAAAGTCCTAATTACTTACAGCAAACTAATTAGTCTCATGATCTTCGGGCGACCGTGTAAAGTGGTGACTTTGTCGTCGGACGCGGATGCGGGACTAGAGGGCAGAGGTCGCTGAGGGGTCTCGCAGCGGCTCTTTTCCACTATTCTTTCTCACCATGACTAATCCCTCCGGGAATTTTCAAAAAAACCCTTCGACATCCCACGCGCAGGACCTCCGATCGCTTCGGTACCCGATAACGGGTGTCTTGTCCTTGGCCAGGGTGATTGCGTCGGGCATAGGCCATGAATTTAAGGCTAGGCCCTATGGTACGTATGTCAAGTCACCGTAGGTTAAACTAGCGTAAACCTCTAACATCTTTCAGTGACCTTTAAAGCATGTACAAGCAATCAGTGAATCTAGTTATATAGGGTATTATGTATTAGAGCCGAGCGATCGTTTGCCCGAGCCTACCCAGAGTTTGCACCAGGTATCTGCAGGCATGCCACGTTTCGGCAACTTGATAAACCCCGCCGGCTCTACGTACAAACCCGGCCAGACTAAATCTAGCTTCACCCCTATTCTAGTCTTGGATATAACGTGCCCCATCGATGGCTAGAAGATTTTTCATTTCAATTGTCTTCTGCATCAAGTAAAGTGCGACCCCTTTTGAATAGCATATATACGTTTCACACGTCGTCCGAATGCCATCAAGCTTCCTTCTACTTGGCAAAGTTAATTAATCTTATGCACAGTAACTTACAAATCCACAAGCAAATTTGACGCGTTCTAAAATGGTCTTGCAACACAACAAAGGCAATATTGATTGGTTATTTGATTATTTTTCAATATCCAACCAATGGCAATCCTGATATCCACCATACAATAGTAGGAAACTTCTGAGGTATCATAATTTGTCGTTTTTAGGATACAATTGCTACAATGCGTCTTAGTGCTAGTGCTTTAAACATGGTTAAAATTGCATGACACTTGCCTGGCTCATTGCACCGACACCCATACTATTCAACTTTCGAGAGTGAGCCGTGAGCACATTGAGGGGTTACCGCATCGAGAGCACGAACTGTTGCGGATATTTAAAGACGAGCACATCCACAGTCACACTTGACACATGTTCGGAATACAAAGTCATTTAGAAGGCCAGGACTGGTCGCTTACGTATTGCCACAAATATGTTTTCTTTTTTTTGCCTAACATCATTTGCAAGTATACCTTGAGCCTACAAGTCTCAAAAACTCACCATTAATTGATACGATGATAATACGCTCTTGGCTCACGCAGCCAAATTCCCTGCAGATGGCTATGCGTCTCTAGTATACATGGGCATCCCGATAAGACACTGAACCAAGTAGAAACATTCGTGTTAATAAAGACACGGTTGCCCGATAGCTAGTTGCGAGTGTGTGTACCGTCTATAGCAATTATTAAGTCAACTTAGAAGATTAGATTAGACATTAGCGCAAATATTTGCCTGCTGTAGTCAATCATCGCTCCTATAAGGCCGTCAGTTAAGCCGATGCGAAACTATCCACATCCATTAAGATGCGATAGTCTGGTACTTAACTGTAGACTCTTGCGCGCCCTCTGTAAACAACAATATGGTATCAGTGGGAACTAGGAAAGGACGTACAGTGATCTCGCTCAACAACTCCTGTTCCCCATTTTATACTCGCTATTGGTATCGCTCATAGTTGCAAGCTGACTCTATACGCTGGGGGTCTGGTCCTTCAGGCTCAAGATATCCGCTAGCGACGCCTTTTCTTTTCAGTACACGATATAGAAATGTCCCCGTCTGAGGTGTCCATGCTTGAAGAAATATCTTGACTAATAGGGTAAGATAGGGGTACAAGATATGTGAACTTAAGATTGATCGATAGTCTAGAGCTGTGGGTATAAGCACGGCCCTAGCGCACTACATGGCCAATAGAACCCTAGCTATAGCCAAGGAGGATGGCGCCGAAGCCTCACTGACACGCGTAGACTGTTGCAAGGATATTCTTGTTCTTCAGAGACGAATTAGAGACTAGCAGTAGCATAAACTACCAGATAAATCAAAGGGCAGTCCTCAATTTTGGATAGAGATGTAGTAAAAGTGCGATTGATAAGGTGAAAAAGAGATAACATCACAAGCTATTTAATTCCTTGATATGTCTTGACCAAAGTTGAAACACAAGCTTAGGGGAAGCCATGTATCTTCGGAGTACATGCACAGGCTCTCTCAAACTTCCTACACTGGTATTGCATCAGTTCTATCCCCGTCCGTCCCACCCCTAGGAGCAACACGCTGGTTCGATCTTCTCCGCAGCCCATCCATCACGTAATAGCGCTCAAGGATAGAACTTGGTGTATACCCACGAAGTTGTTCTCTTTGCTTGCTGGTCGTGATTTTTCTCCACCAGTGAAACCGACGCAAAGAGCCTCCCTTCAGAAAAAGTAGTAACTGTAATACTGCTGTGATAAAAATAATGGAGATGCTAAATGACATGAGGTTTCTCTTAAAAGACATGATATTATCAGGTATGGCGAAAAAGGCGCTAACAATCGCAATGGGTGAGATGACCGAGACCGTAAGTTCGGAGTTCGACCCGCTTGATTGGACAGCTTTGTTACTCTCTAATGCGAAGCGCAGCTGAAGCATTTGTGCTGATACAAGGCATTGCTGCTCTAGAAAGTTTACTCTTCTCCGAATATGTTCCAAATTTCGTTCGAGGCCTTCCAATTTACTACATGACTCATTGGCTTCTAACAAGAGGCGTTTCGTTCGGGTGTCCAAGTCAGAAAAATAGTTGATATCTCCATTTGGCGATGTAAATATATGCCAAGCTTCTATGGTCTTTGATAGTCTCTCTTTCAGGTCATGGATTAGGCTTGAAGTCTTATGAATCCAATCAAAAACATTCATCATTTCCTCAGGGGTGTTCGGGAGAATCTGGTATTTTTCAGTGTACTCTTGGATCCAGCCTTCAAGTTTCCGCACTAATTCAATCCATTCATTACCAACTCTGTCTAAACGGCGATTTATAGCCAGTATGTAATACCTTCTTGGATCCCAGATAAGATTTACGCGGTCACATGGAGCGTCTATAATCGGATCATAGGGAAGCATATCTTGGTCTTCAGAGTCGTCAGAGTCTCCGTCGTCACTAGAGTTGGAGTCAGATTTTCGATCCTTATTCAAATCTGTGTCTTCAAAGCCATATACAGTCCACCGTGTCTCATCTGAGCCAAAAACGACGATCGATATTTGTGCTTCATGGATCCCTGTCTTACTATCCCCTAACTCCGAGCTATTTTGTGTCCAAAAAGTTAGGTCGATCCACTGGCGTTGAGGCGTTCCGAAGTTTCGACTTGAACTTTCATCCCGTAGCGACATTCTCAACGCATAATAGGGTAAATGAAACTCTAATTGGAAGTAGTGAAATCCGTTCACCTATTTATAGAGTAAGTTTCATCATCTTGAGAATGACCTGCGTATATCGGACCCTACCGGCATTTTAACTTTGATAGAACACTCTAGGGCAAGATATTTCCATAAAGTATCTCTTAGTCCATATACCTGATAACCATGCACAGTCTGAACTAATGCTAAGATGTAGTAAGGATCTAAGCCTTCAACATAACTATAGCCGTCAATCGACATGAGATGAATTCGATTTTAGTTGTCTTACATAAGTCGTCTATCGGCGTCAGGCAGTTTTGCATGACCAATCCGCTATAAAACGCTTAGCTGTGTTACATATTGCTTATTGTAAGCAAAGGTTCGAGCTGGTACAAAAGACTATGTGGCCACTTTCAAATGGAAAGAAAGAGGAAGGCCTTACGAGGTAATTAAATGAGGTTAACCTACGTCTTCTTTCAAATGGGCATATAGTGAAGCTGCTGTAAGAGTCGAGTCATATATTCTAAAGCTCGATGATTCGCCTGAACCAGACATAATGGACTCGGACGGGGAATCCGATTGGGTAGAACGGCTTCTTCCCCCTCCAGAGAATTGGCCATTTTCTGAAGAAGTGGCGCTCGATGGGATCTGGTCTGGGGGCGTTTGCGGAGGTGGGCTAGTATGTAGCCTTTTGCTCCGATCGTCGAGCCAAGCGGCCTTTCGAGTCTCAGGGAAATCTTGGTTTAGACTTTCTAGGACTATTCCTCGGCAGAAGTTTTCCACCAGCTCAGCTTCCCAGATAGGTCCATCGTGATCTAAGTGCCGCATAACCTTAGATATCGGATTCGGATGCGCATGGCTTTCTGCCTGCGCCGGAGATTCAAGAAAAAAATCTTGGCAAGCATCTCTAGGTGTAAGAAATGTTTTGTCCCATTCTTTGATAAGAAAGGGGTGAACCCCTTGATTATAGGAACCTTGGGAAGATGCCATAACTGCCCGAGGCTGATAAGATTGTCAGCGAAGATTTTGAATACTAGATACACGCTGGGGGATAAAGGCATGAAGAATATAGTAGAATTCATACTGTAAGAATCGGATTAAAGATTTTATTACTTAACTAGCGAGTCCTTCGCGAGAAACTAGACTAAAAGCCGGCTCTAGAAGGAAGAGCGTGAGAATAAAAAAATGTAGAGTGGATGAAGGCAGAATAAGCGCTACTAGGCTCATAAGTGAGTAAAAGAAGCTGAACAGGTACCCCAGCCTTTTCGTTAGCTGTCATTTGTATACGATGGCGCCTTAACAACAGTTCCAAAGCGTGGATAGAACCTATTAGAATTGGGAAAGCATTTTGATAGCCTCGCCGCATGCCAAGTTATGCCAAGGTCAGCCGCTGTGGAACTGCTTAGGTCGTGTGTAGCATTGGCGTATTGAAGTAGAATCTTCAAGAATAATAACATCCTAGCTGGCGAGAGTTGATTATATATTCATGTGAACGGTGTAATAGATGAAAATACGCTTTCAATACCATTTGAAGAGAGAGCGGTCCCCAACAATCAAGACAAGGTTGAGGAGAGTGGCACGGTGCGACGGAACCGAGTTGCTACCTCAGCCCCCACCACTCCTGGTAGAGCACTTCGAGGCTGTAAAGTGTCAACATCTCCATCTCAAATATATACAATGCTCTATAGACTCTACGAAGCTAATTCTGGATGAAGGCATCGTCGCATTGATTCTTTTTCTATGATACTTCCCGATACCTATATCCGCGAGCCACCTTGACCATACTAATTTGTAGTTCCAACTAACAATGCCAGTGACTTTCGGGTCAATAGGCGATATAATCACCGTCTGCCTTCTCGTTGAAGACCTTGCGAATACTCTTAGCGATTCCCGCTGGTCCTCACGCGAATACTAGCAAGCCGTTCGCGAGTTAGGCACCCTTGATCGTATTCTCCTTGAAGTCGAGATACTTGTTCGAACTCATGAGAAAACTATCGAACTCAACGCGTTATACGAAACCACGTGGAGAAGCGTGGAAAGCTACTAGCGTCTAGTGGAGAAGTTCTTCGAGCAGGTCAAGAAGTATCAGAATAGTCTAGGGGGAAAGGGTAGTGGTAGTTAGACCCGGGGCACAAACAACGTCGTTAGGAAGGCGGCACGAATGATACAATGGAAGGGTTGTGAAAAGGAAGAACTAGAGAAGTTTAGGGCTGGAATTACCGCAAATTCAGCAAGTTTGAATGTTACTGGCTACCGCTAGCGTCAAGCTTCAGACTGTCAATGGGAAGAAGATTGGTGACGGCCTCCGAAGATCGGAGCGGAAGATACAACACGCAATAACAAGACAAGATAATATAATCCAGAAGATGATGAGACGATTAGATGAAGGAAACATACTTATCGAAAAGACAAACACTACTAGCGGTACTAGCGGGATGCAAGGAAAGGCTGAATGGGCGCATCAGCTCATAATGGAGACTATTGCAACGAACTTGGCTGCGTATTAAGCCGTCTTGGAAATCTAGAAGGCTGCGCCGGCTCGCCAGTTGCCGAAGAAACATTCTTGCTCGAGGATGCGATTGGAAGAGTCGCGCCTGTACTTCTTCATTATATCGGTTTATGGGATGCTTTCGATGCAGTACTCGAGATCCGATTTTGCAACCAGCAGGGCTTTAAAATGGTTGCGGATAAAGAGTACGTTCGCCAAGACCAGATCACAGGAACGGACATTGAGCAAAGCGTCAAATAGGATACAGTCTTTGTTCCTGGACGGTAGGTCGACATGGGCATGCTCTTCAAGAAGATTATCGAAGGAAACGAACACAGAATTGAGGGCATGTCCTAGATGTGATCTCTTTTCGGAAAGAGCTTCTAATACCGACCTAGAATGCAAAGGATATGGTATGTGGTTTCGACGAATTAGTGCTGTGAACGATGAGCCTTAGGATTCCGAGGACGGTTTACCTACGGTTGAAGACGCTCCTGACAGCGGACGTGCTGCTGCAGATATTACTACGACTTAAGGTGGTGCTAGTAGCGAAAACGAAAGGAGCGAAGACAAAATATCGGACTTCAAATGTGTTCGACTACGGCTGGTCGAGAAAGAGGCTAAGGGCAAATCGACCCCTCATATTAATGTTTCTTATGTAGACGTAGACTACGTTACCGATGATGAGTCAATGTATAACAATGTAGATAGCGACAGCGATGCCTCATCTGGAATACAGGTCTCCCCTAGTGCGTTCGATGAAGATGCCTCTTCCGCTAAAAGATCCCCTACTCGAGATGAAGAGGCATTCGCGAGGGAATATATACCAAGAGCCCGAACCAGAGAGCGACGCTTGCGTCGCAGAACACGGTTGGAAGATTCTTCAACAAGAGCGCTTTCCAACAATGAATTCCTATCGACCGAACCTGTCTGCAGACAAGTGACCTACAGAGATGCTCAACGCGCCGGCATTCCAGCTGGATATTCGTGCAAGCACTAAAATCCCGACGAGGAACCGATTCTTGTATTGGGCAGTGTTTTTGACTTGTACACGTTTGGCAAATGGGTATGCGATTGGATAGTTTTCCATCTCGGATCTAATAGCCCGATTGGTGAAGTTGCTGGTGAATTATAGATTCTGCTAATTCAGCTTGCCCAATCACCAAACAAGTTGAGGCAGTTACAGAGAATTTTCGGAAATGGGACCACTACGAGATGCTAGAGGATTTTCTTTAGTCTTCCAAGGGCTACATAACAGGCTACAGAGATTGACTACAGATTGCACGGGGACTATGTTAAGATATGGTAGAAAGCCAAAGCCTAGGCTGACGAAGCAAACAGGCTGTGATTTTGTGGATGCATTGTTTGGGCAGAAGTATTACCTAAACGACTGAGAAGCTCATAATAGGGCTTCGACTATGGGACATAAGGTTTGATTGACACTATGAGGATATCTTTCAATGTCCAACTCGGTGAGCACTTTTAGCTCCTATAGCTTGTCAAGATTACGTCGGGCTTAACATTTTTTTCTGGCTTAATATTGTCTATGATCGGGACCAGCACGATATCCAATGCATATTGTTTACGTTGGTTGGGTGTAACTATGTTGTTGTAGTAATATTTCATTTCAGGGTATATATGCATAAGGTTTACACTTCTACATGCTCTTGATGGTGCATCATTGAAGTAGCGATGATCAACCTCCGGTAATCCAGCACAGCCTGCTCGAGTTCCTTCCTCTTCAATGCTTCGTGATCGGAATGGGCAACAAAGATGGTACCCGGTCCATATAAATATCTTTTATGGTCGCCCTTCAGGTTTGGTACATCGGTTCCATAGTTTACAGTAATCTTTTCAAAGCCCTCGACATCGCAGCTCATGTCAATAGGTCCGTATCCCTCGCTCCACTCAATCTCGAGGCCACCTCCTAGCTCTTCAGCTTTCGCTTTGACATTTTTCAATGCCCCGATAACCAAGCCCTCCACAATCTTCGGTGTACCAGCGGCTATCCGCACCGCTATATTCGCCTCAGCCGTCTCTGCAACAACATTCATAGCAACACCACCTTGTACCTTGCCGAAGTTCATGGTCGTATTGCCATATTTCTCTGACCAAGGCAAATGCTCCCTCAACTCAAGTAGCTTCCCCAACGCCTCAACCATAATATCATTTGCAGAGACGCCCAGCCACGGGTATCCCGAATGCGCTGCCTTCCCTTGCACTTTTATTGTAAACCCAAGTATTCCCTTATGCCCACAAACAAGCTTACCCTCGGTAGGCTCACCGAATATAACAACATCGTATTGCGGACGATCTTTTAGGTTGGAAAACGCGCGCATACCATCACCTCCCGTCTCCTCCCCTACTACAAAAAGTAGGGAGACATCATCATATAACTTCTCCTTTAAGCCATTTAATGAAATTATCTGTGCAGCAACGCTCCCTTTGTCATCCACAGATCCTCGACCGCCGATTACGCCAGAGGTTTTGTTATAGTAGTATGGCCAGAATGGGGGCACGGTATCGATGTGTGATGAGACGAGGATAGAGGTTTCGCGTTTCTTGCCATAAGCAAGAAGGTTGTAGCGGTGCGGTGAGACTTCCTGGAGCTCGACCGTGAAATTCTTGCCCCGGAGATATGAGGCTAACCACTTCCCTAATTTTTCTTCATTCTCAGTTATTGATTCAATCTCGATGAGTTTGCGGTGCAGGTAGAGGAGCTCGGATGAGTCTGATTCGGTGAGAAGTGATGAGGAGTCGTGGATGGGCAATTGCTGCGGTTTTGCGACTGCTATGAAAACTAGAGGGAGGAGGAGTAGAAATTGTAGCATTTTGGGGGCTCAAGGAGGTGAGGTGACATCAACTGGGGCTTTGGGGACAGTTGCTTGGAGCTCGGAGGTGGTGCGGAGCTCTGACGATGCCAAGAGTGGGGAGCTGTTGCTATCACAACCCCCGAGTACCGCTGTCCGTCGCTACAAATTGAAATCTTCTTCAAAAGGCGAGGCCATTAGATCAAGGCACTACTACAATTGACTATGCGATAAGTCCAATAGAAAGCCGCATTTGCGGATTTCAATCCATTTGTCTTGCATCTAGCCGGAACCTAGCTCATTCTTGGACTGTTGGAGGATGACACTGCAAGAAATCACTTCTTAGGCTCACTAGGGCTTGTGCTGATACTCCAACTGCAGTATTAGGTATGAGTCGAATGCTGACGCACTTGGAGATGAATAAGTCGGTTCGTTGGCCTTGTTTTACCATACCCCCTGAATTATCTGAGTAGGTGGTTTTTTTTGTTCGTTCTATCTAGCATCTACTTTCTTCGACTCTCTCCTGTCAACCACACTTGTCACGTACGTTTTCTTCAATATGTGGAATCAATTTTTGCAACCTTTTGATCAAATGTTCGAGTATATTCAACCAATATGCAACTACCTCAAACTACCTCTCCTCCCCGGGCACATCCACGAAGTTTTCGGGGCGCTTTTGTTCTACCAAATTCTCTATATGTACATTGGGCCTCGAATATCGACATATTTAGCACCAAAGACCTATCCTATTTTTCAAGGCCGCTCAAAGCTAGACTGGAACATCCACATCGTCTCCATGACCCAAGCTACGTTCATAAGCTTCCTTTCTCAATACGTTGTGCTCTTCGACTACGAGAGAAAGCGTATGACCGCCCAAGAACGCGCGTATGGGTACACAGAGCTCTCCACAACAGCACTGGCAATTGCGAATGGCTATTTTATTTGGCATTTTATTATGATGACTAAACATGTTAACGCTTATGGTTGGGGGATGGTGGCGCATGCTTGTGCGACGAACTTCCTTATGATACAAGGATTTGTGAGTGGTAAGCATCTTTAGGTTTAAAGGGAAATGCTGATGATACGTGCAGCGCCCAGCATTCCTGACCTATGGCGTTGCATCATATCTCTACGAATGGTCTAATATCCCACTTAACATTCATCGAGCTCTCGGAAAACTCAAGATGGAGAAGTCCAAACTCTATGTCTTCAATGGTGTGACACTTTTTATTGTCTTTTTCTTCTGCCGTATTTGGTGGGGGACGTATCTCACTTGGTGGTTCTACAAGGATATATGGAATGCCTATATTTCGCCTCCCCCAAAAGGTGTGGAGAAACTACCAACTTGGCTGCTATTTGGACACGCGATAGCAACAACAACCCTGCAGTCATTAAATTTTGTTTGGTTCTTTTTGATCGCCAGAATTCTACTGTCGAGGGTAGTATACAAGAAAGAGAAAAGGTGGACTAGTGCAAAGGGGGAGTGAACAGCATCTTGGCTCTGTCAGCGAGACTCTCGAATATTCGGCGTAATTCATATCTAAGTCAGCACCAGAGTCTACGATGGTGAGACTGGTATTCTTACCGTGATACTCTTTGGAGCGATGATATCGCAGAGTTTAGTATGAGATGGAGGTTGCTGACGGGCTAGGGTTGATGCAGGGCTGACGGTGGGGCTACGACAGTAAATAGTACGCCATACTAGACTGAATGAAGTATTCCTGCATGAATTAGCTGCTGACTGAGCACCCAAAGTTGGATATATCCTGATGATAGTGATAATTTTACAATCAAAATCGCGAATGCCGAGAAGAGGATAAGGCGCGTGAGACAAGTCGGAGCACGGGGTTTCTGGCCCTGCTTTGATGATGACCCAAAATCCCATACCTTCTCTTTTTATATGATAATCGAATGCTTCGATCCTTCTTCAATTCGTCCTGGAGATGGGGAAAGGATCGGCTAGATTTACGCATGAAAGGAAGCCTTCAAAACCACAGAGTAATCTGAGCTGACCTAGAACGATTACGTTCAATTGCTGACAATTTGATAGTTGAGAAAGAACTCCTTGAAGACCAAATCAAGCAAGCCCTTGCCATCACGAAAACTGGCTCCCTGCTCACAATCTCCCAACTCCCACCACCATGGCGCATAAACCCCTTCATCACTCGAGGCTACACGTTTGCACCCTCAATTACACTTTGCGTCCATAGCACCTTCCGCCTCTCCAACGAATCCTTCAATATCTGGTCGCACGTCTTTGGTGTCTCCTCCGTCATATACCTAGCGTTCTGGCACTACCCGTTGACGCCAATCTACGCTCAAGCCACCGGGGTAGATAATCTGATCATGGCAACCTTCTTTGCTGCAGCAGGGATATGCCTAGGCTGTAGTGTGTTCTGGCATACCATGAAGTGCCACTGCGATCCTCATTTCATGATTAGTTGCGCTAGCGTTGACCTTTCAGGAGTCACCATCATGATATCTGCCATGAACGTTCTCGCGCAGTACACCACTTTCTACTGCTCATCTTCATTTCAGAAGGTATACATTTCCTTAACAGCACTCTCCGGTGCGATCTCCTTGATTCTCGGATGGAGCCCAAAGTTCAGACATCCGGATCTAGCTTGGGTACGAGTTGTTGTGTTCACTTTGCTAGGGATTGTTGGATTGTTGCCGATGGGGCATTTGGCAATTAAAGATGGAACGAATATGGCTTGGACATTTTACCAGAGTATCTGGGTGGATGTGGTAGCTCCGATCTTCTTAGGAGCGTGGATATACGCAGCAAAGGTGCCAGAGAGATGGTGGCCTGGCATATTTGACTTTTCCGGGCATAGCCATAATGTCTGGCATGTGGCGGTCTTAGCTACGGTTTGGGGTGGGTATAAGGCTGCGTTGGAGCTGTTAGGAATGAAAATTGGTAGCTGTTAGGGCGTGACCTGGAGGAGAATCGAGTGATGGTTAAATAGAGACTTGATGACTAAGGGAGCAGTCCACGACGGGCAATGGAGTTGCAATAAGTCCCTATTTCCATAGAAGGTCAACCTTCAACACCTGAAACGAGTCCCCTCCTCATATCAAAGCGGTTTCTAGTAACCTTCAACTCGCGTGGGTTAGTGCATGCGGAGACCTGGTAGTTTCGAGTGCTAAACTTCAAAAAAATATGGCTCTTCGCATGATACCGTAACTAGCATATTCCCAGTCCATCAAAATTTATAAAAATATCTCGGAATGTACAGCCAATCATTGCGCTCTCTTCCACCGCTCGGAAGCAGAAAGAAACCGCACCCAAGATCAGCCGCTGGAGTCTCCTCTCCACATCACAGACGGTTTTCGTTCTCATGGAACCTCGCGCTGCCACATGGACAGTGAGTATCTCAAAATCGAAAATGCTTTTAGTGAGTGTGAAAAATTTGCGTTGTTCATGAAAAGGAGAATGGAGCTGCGATGCTGTAAAAGATTTTGTATGGGCGGTCCGGCGCGGCAGAACGTTTGGCCGATGGCCCCGCGGTTCGCTGGGCTGACTCATGAGCTTTTTTCGCCTTTCTGCGTGTGGGTTTTATGCTCGAGCGGGCCCGCCATAGCATCGCCTCTACCCTTTTAACACTCTCTTTCGCTTTTATCGACCGTAGACTGAGCACTCGCAGTCCGAAACACGCAGATTCCAGTGCATAGATCGCCGCCGATACACTGCCCAGTATGGATTCTGAGTCCGACCACGACCACCGCGATGACGAGAGCGTAGCATCGGAGCCGGAAGAGGTGGAGGAGGTGAAGCCCAAGTCGGCTCTGAAGAAGCCCAGAGAGGTTCTGCCGCCCGTAGAGCGGCCGCATCTTCCGTGAGTCCTCCGGCCCTATATTGGGATTATCGGCCTGGCTAACAGACCCAAGCGAACAACCAGAGCCAAGCACAGTAGACTTTTCACAGCTGACGCCATTGTCGCCCGAGATTATCAGTCGTCAAGCCACAATTAATATTGGAACAATCGGCCACGTCGCTCACGGAAAGAGTACGGTGGTAAAAGCCATCTCTGGTGTCCAGACAGTCCGTTTCAAGAACGAACTCGAGAGGAATATCACAATCAAGCTTGGATATGCCAATGCGAAGATTTACAAATGTGATAATCCAGAATGTCCTCGACCAACATGTTACCGGTCGTATAAGAGCGAGAAAGAGGTGGACCCGGCTTGCGAGAGAGAAGGATGTGGGGGTAAATATAGGCTGCTACGACACGTCTCGTTCGTAGACTGCCCTGGACACGACATTCTCATGAGCACTATGTTGTCAGGGGCCGCTGTCATGGACGCAGCGTTACTTCTGATTGCCGGAAACGAACCCTGCCCGCAGCCCCAGACAAGCGAACATCTTGCTGCCATCGAAATCATGAAGCTCAACCACATCATTATCCTCCAGAACAAGGTCGATTTAATGAGGGAGGAGAATGCTGCTTCACACTACGAGTCCATTCTCAAGTTCATCCGAGGCACAGTCGCAGATGGGTCACCAATCATCCCTATATCTGCTCAGCTTAAGTTCAACATTGATGCCATTAATGAGTACCTAGTTACCAAGATCCCCGTTCCGGTCCGAGACTTCTCCGCAAAGCCGCACATGATGGTTATCCGTTCCTTTGATGTAAATAAGCCAGGTGCTGAAATCGAGGAACTAAAGGGTGGTGTCGCTGGTGGTAGTATCCTGACAGGTGTGCTGAAGTTGGGCGACGAGATCGAAATCCGACCAGGTATTGTATCGAAGGACCCAGCCGGAAAGATCCAATGCAAGCCCATCTACTCTAGAGTAGTTTCGCTTTTCGCAGAGCATAACGATCTCAAGTTCGCCGTTCCTGGTGGTCTTATTGGTAAGTTTTAATTCTTAATAGTCTTTGTACCCTCTTCTAACGTATCGTAGGTGTTGGAACCCGTGTGGATCCCACTTTGTGCCGTGCGGATCGTCTTGTTGGTTTCGTTCTTGGGCTTCGTGGACATTTGCCCAACATCTATAGTGAACTGGAAGTCAACTACTTCCTACTTAGGAGATTACTTGGTGTAAAGACTGCCGATGGCAAGCAAGCGAAGGTTGCAAAGCTTGCCAAGAACGAGGTCCTTGTAAGCTGCACCTCCGTCGCATTTAGGCCTAACGCTAACGTTGGTTCAGATGGTCAATATTGGTTCAACAGCGACCGGCGCCAAGGTCATCGCCGTGAAAGCTGACGCTGCCCGCCTTTCCCTCACATCGCCGGCGTGCACTGAGATTGGCGAAAAGATTGCTCTATCTAGACGTATTGAGAAACACTGGCGGTACGCTGCTTAATCCAGACCTCGGCTGACATGCGCTAACATCTTGGTTGCAGGCTTATCGGGTGGGCTAACATTGTTGCGTAAGTATCGCGAGATCCTTTTTCCTAGTCACTTTGAAATTGACATTTTGCTAGGGGTAACATTCTTCAGCCCGCAGAGGATTGAACGCCGAACATGAAGCATTCTGTTAGTGGTTGAGCGTTGGAGCAAAGGGAGCTACGACGGGACGAAGACCATGATCCTTAGATGGGGTTCTCTGGAGGTCCCATGCATCAAGTCCCGGTTCCTTGGGCATTTTTGCAACTGCAGAACTCAGCATCTTGAGGATAGATAGGGAAAAGGTTTTCCTCTCGCTGTGTACAGGCCGGCGTCTTGGAAAGCTAAAGGGTACGACAGTGCTAGCAGCATATGTTGCACTGTCCTAGCGTTGTCAAACAGCCATATCCGTAGAGTAGTATACCGAAAAGCCACTTGCAATGAGAACATGCACCAAAATATGCAGAATGCAGTGCCTCGCATAAGGGAAGTGGAGGATGGGCAGTCGGTGGTCTTCGGAAGCTAGAACCGACTTTCACATGCTTCACAGGGTCCTTATTGACATACAAATGGAGGCATGCACCGCAACGTCAGAATGTCCCAACTAGATTGCTTAGTCCTGCATACCTCCAACTTCCCCTCCTACGCGCCAGCAACTGGGTACTTTCATATTTCAAAGCACGCAATTTCCTCACGAGGTACGTTCGTTCTCGGATCCAATGCCCTTGCTTCATCCGGCCAAGAGCGGAAATCTGACGTCCACGTGCACGGTACAGGCGACTGAGCCCCGGACAGATTTTCGAAAGACCTTCCGTTCGAGACTTTGCAACAATTAACGGGCGGGGAGGGGCGTTTTGGCACATGCGCGTCTGACCACTGTCTCTTCTTCCTTCTGTTCTTGTTCTTGCACTTGTATTTCTATCTTTTTTCTGTAGTAATTGAACGAGGAATCGCGAGTCGAGTTCTGTAGCAATGGCTGAGGACCCTTTTGTAAGCGCGACCGCTCCACAATCGCAACCGCACATCTACCGTCCGATCCCACGACGCAACTTTCCTGCCAGTATCTCGCATTCGCTTGAACAGGATGAGGAACAGGAACCACACACGCAAAATACGCCGCCGACGGATAATTCGAGCCAGAGTGGCGATTGGCTTGCGCAGCTCAATGCGAGACTTCTCCGGACGCGCACGAGCAGTAGCGCCAATCTATACGAGCATGGGGAAGGAGGGGGGTCAATTGGGAGAAATAAGAGCCTCTTGAATATGACCAAGAGCACGCTGTTCGGTATCTACGATGAAGCGGGCGCGAGTACTGCCGGCGAGCAGAGCGAAGCGCAGACACCCTGGGGCACTGGCGCAGAAACCCCTACGCGAAAGTCGCTGGACTCTGGGCTAGGAATAGGCAGACTGGAAGGCGTGGGCGACCCGGATGGAGGGCTAAGAATGAAACAGATGGCTAGGGGGGGCACGATTGAGGGAGCTGTACGACAAGGGACACGATCTAGGCAGGGAGTGAGACAGCAGAGACATGGCGGACGCAAGGGCCTTGTGGTTGTTGGAAAAGTGGCAGCACTGTTCCTATTCGGCCTTGTCTATGGCGTGTTGGTCTCACATCTTCACGACACAAGGGAGCTTGCGGAATTAAATGTCGGAGGGCCGGGGCGAGAGAGCTGGAAGTACCTCACTAGTTGGGGCCTTGCTAGCGTCGTGTTAGGCAATCTGCTTCCGTACGTCGAGTTGCTCTGGAATGTCGAGGGGAAGGGGAGACAGATACACAACGAGCCGGAAAAGGAGACCGAGTCCTCGCTCACAGAACAGTGGAGCGATGTCGTGAGGAGCGTTGGTGCTTTTTTCGGCATTGCGTTCGCAATTGTGAGACCCTATCCCCAATATCAACAGTACTTAAAGAATAGATTCTGATATTATGGCAGCGCCGGCTCCCCTGGCAATCCACCCTCCAACTGACCATAACGCTTGCCCTCGTAAACCCGGCCCTGTGGTACATCCTCGACCGCAGCAAACCTGGTCTCTCCTTCTCCCTTCTCGTAACCTCTGTTCTAACCTCCTTCATCTTCCTCTCGAATCCAGACGTCCTTCCCTCGCCGGCTCTTCCAGCAACAACAAACGCTACACACCTGCCCTCCAGCGCAAGGACAGGTGCCCAGCAGCAGTATCAAGAAGAGTTATTTGCAGGTGTAGTCAGCTATGAAAATTTAGCTGTCGTCACATGGGTCGGGAGCGTATTGTTTTGCAGTTGCGTATGCTTTGGCAGTATCGGGAGGAGATTAGCTGTGTTGGACGAATGGGGGCTTCGGAGATGATGTCCTGGTACGCCTGTAGTCCTTGAATTTTGTTCGTTTCTATGCCATCGTTGGCCTGTCAAAATCCTCTCACGGAAATGAGGAGGGTCTGAGGACTTTGCCATATAGCACGCCCTTTCTTTGCATCTTTCGGGTATTTCTCGGTCGGGATAACGGGCTTGGTTAAAATGTATGGGTACCTCGGGAGTGGGCGGCAAAAGATGGTTCGGCTTAACCGTTAGGTTTCTCTTTGAAGTTGCATAGGTAAAGCTTTTAATGCATCCTTTCTTCCCTGATCTTCAATGCTACTTCTTTTTCCCCTGTGCTTCCACTAAAATATGAGCCCCATGTTCCATACCGAAACAAGCCTTGGACTTCTAGAATGTTTCAGCCTCAACGCGGCTTCTAAAATAAAAACTATTCCAGCATTATGCTGCGAAGCAATAAAATTTTGGAATATTCATGCATCGATATAATATGCTTTGGACAGTATTGGAAACCTCAGATCAGATTTTAGGAAGAGAAACACTTCGGTCTCCTATTATAATAGTAACTCTTCAAGAGCAGCAGAATTCAAATTACAGCAGAAGACTATTGAAAAAGCAGAAGAGCACGTATAGTGGTCAAAGCTGCCGGGACTCAAGGAGCGTATGCCGATTTCGCATGGCCTCTCGCCGGTATACAAATTTACCAATACACCTATACATGGGATCTTTCCTAAAAAAAACTTACCATCATTCCTGTACACCGTTTTCCAGGAGCTTAGAGCATTCATCAATGTTATGAATGTTTCGTGATTGTACTCGAGGTTTTTAGAAGCCGGAGATTGGCGCTACTCAAAAAAAAAAAAAAAAACCAAACACCTCTCCGAGACAGACAATCGGTTAGTGCAAAACCAAATATCAGGCCACTAAAATCAAACTGAAACACGTTATATGGCTCTGAAGGTTAATTTAAAGTTAATAATTTTTTTTCTTTTGGAATAATAGTGAATGGAGACTACATGTCGGGATTTCGGGTAACACAAAAACACTGGCGATATATGCCAGCTACCGCGCATTACAATGTAATTGCCACTCTGGAACAATGCCGGCGCTCTTGCAATTATGTTTAGCAGTATGGTTTAATGATTTTTATTGAGAAAATGTATTAAGGCATGACAAGGCTTAGTGTTTACAGGATAAACAACTCCTAGTAAAGAAAATGAACTGCGTGATGGCCCTCTCAGTATAACCTCTCCTTGCTAAATCTCTACGGCTCAGTCGTATTGACACCATATCCCTCAGTCGAGCCGGCTTCATAACCATCATAACCTCCCTTTCGCTGTTTAGGGGGATTTCTTTGTAAGGGCTGGGAAGTCGGTTGACCGTTGGTCGGGTAAGGTGGGTTTGTTACGCTCCTGGTCGATTTTTTCTGGGCTGGTTGCAGTTCATGCTGTTGTTGATCTACGGGGGCGCCTGGTGTAGCAGTTCTAGTTGTTGCTCCGGCAGTGTCTCCAGCGGGGTCTTCGCCTCCCTTCCCCTGGTATAGAACGCCAGGAGCTGGAATACCGGCTAGGTGGCAGTGGAAATAATAAATGAATGTCAGAGTGGTGAAGAGGAACAGAAAGAACTCAACACCCGAGAACCACGCCGCTGTAGCTCCGGTCCTCCAAGCTCTACGGCACCTTGTACAAACAGTGTATTTGTCGTAGAAGAAGAAATTATTTTTCCCATAATCACGGAATATGCGCTGGTATGAGGCCAGTGCGGCAAGAGCGCCTAGCCAGAAGAGCATTGCGAATCCATCGAGCAAAAGAGCAATGCGAGCATCGTATATCTTCCGCTGAGCCAGATGAAGAGGCGTGGTGAGGATGAGAATTGGGATAACCGTGAAGCAAGCAATGATAATCGTAGCAATTAAGGGCGGTTGCAACTACAACTCGTTAGGATGCAAATCCAGTAAATGCTGTTAGAAAAAGAAAAACCTACCGGGCCTCCCCCATTCACAGAGAGCGAGAAAGCTGTCAAAGCAATAGTCATGAGAGCGAAAATGAGTTCGAAGAAGCGGAAAATAAGGATCCAATCCGGGATCGGGACTGCACCGCCCTTCGACATGTACATCTTGGAGGCTTTCAGTGAGCCAGAAACATACGTGTAGATGGAGTATCTCCTGGCAGTGAAGACGGCCCAGTCTCGTGAGATATTTGTCCCGTAGACAAAGAAATATAATGGCTCGACTTCGACGTGACGCATGCAGCCAGGCACGAATGGTCGAGCATGTCGATTCCTCTTTTGGTGTTAGGAACAAAGACTTTCCTATGAGGAGAGAAACTTCGCTCAGCGACGGCTCCAGCATTCCAGAAAGCAACAAGGGGGAAGGTTTGATTCCCCATAAGTTCCGATTATTTTCTAAGTATAGAAGTGAGAGGACTAGCAATAAGTACTAACAAAAGGCTTGCGAATACTGCAGAGTAACAACCCAAGAACTGAGTCATGATGAAAGCGTATCGTTAGCTTGTTAAAAACTGATTGCTGAGGCTGGCGAAGTGAGGCCCGCAGAGATTTGGGGAACGAAGCTGGCGCCGGCGTGCTAATCTAGATGAAGAAGCTGTGGAGTGTATCACCACGTGGACCTGAAACTCACAAGTAGAATTCTTATGCAAACCTAGTTATACCATATACACGAAGAAACTGGAGCCAAAAAACAAGCATCATACCCGCAACTGTGCCTAATGCAAGTCTGTCATCGCAGCCTGGCTTCCAGGTGCTTCGGCAGCTCTCAATCTAGTCAAGGTCTTTCCAAGTGTCAATACAGCAGGGAGGCTGGGATTCGCCATCGCCAGAACCTGCAAGTTCTAGGCCAGAGGGGGACAAGGGCTAAATGTAATACAATCTGAGTAGTCCCCTTAGTTGTTGCTTCGTTTTGTGATGTGGTCCTGGCATTGGAGCCGCGCAAGGAGCCGAAGCTATTGAATAGAGTAATCCGCGTGTGATCTACAGTATTAATACCTTAGCGTATCGCAGGACGTAGTAGTTATACCAGATGCAAGAAAAACTGGTCCTGCCATATGGAATGGTGCTCGGGAGAAGTCGTAATTGCCGAATCGGGAGCCACATCGCAGGGTCGCAGCGTGGGGTGTTCAGCCTCCCAATCACTGGCTCGCCGCCTTCGTCGAGCGCATGGCAAACATATGGAAGGAGGAGGAGACAGATACTTTTACCTGGGTAGGCACGGCTTAGGCGCGTGAGCGCACGTGCCCAACCCGATTGGAAGCGTTCCAGCTTCACTGACGGCTGACTGCCCACGAACTGTTTAGGAAGCGTCCCTGCTATTCGTTGGATAGCCTCCTCCTTCCTCCTTCCGCACCGCCAAATCTGCCTAGCAATGGCATCTCCATTGCTGAGGCAGGTGCTCGTCGACGAGATGTTGCGGGCGAACAGCCTTCATCCTTCACTCCCTGCCACGCAACCACCGCCGGCGCCGCCGATTGGCATTCTTGAGCCGGCCAAAAAAAATGTAAGTTTAAGCATGAACAAAAATCTAGCTTCACGGGCGTTCTCAGCGAGAACTCCCTTCTCTGACTCTTCAACAGCGGCTTGCTCAAGAAGGCCTCCTCATCCATCTACTCTCGGGGCACACAAGTCAAAGTGCCGGCGCACCACATATGGAGGATGCAAATAACCCGGATCCGGGGGAGGCCCATATGAATACCGAGTCGCAAGAAATTGTACCCGCCGAGGGTGACGACGAAGACTTCGACTCCGACGCCGCGCTTCGCTCTAACGACAGCGATGATGATGCCCCAGAGGCCAAATCATTTCAAGGGATTTATGAGTCTGGCTGTGACATCTACACTTGGTCGGGAAGTGACCACCGATTTGACATCCGAGGAAAGCTTGACTTCGAATTCCGTTTCAAACCATTGAGCAATACCACGATGGAAGATGATGCAGCCACGCAAGCAGACATTAGCCACCGATTAGCTCTTATCTATATTACTGATTTCTTCACTAACGGCGTCGATTTCTGTATGTACGTCAAGGGCCAAGCCAATATCGCGCGGCTCATGGGCGGGACATTCGGGGCAAAGCCGTACAACGGCCCCTTCTTTGCGACTCCGGTCGAAATGCATGAGAGGGACGAGATACTGGGAGGGAATAGTCTGACTTCGATGCTGGACCGAGTGTCGAGGACGGAGACGAAGGGAATGCGGTTCAAGTATCTCTACGACACATGCTACTTGGCGTGGGAGAGGCTCGATTATGATGCCGATAAGGACGCAAGGTTGAGGAGGGCCGCCAGCGAGGAGGCTAGGAGGATGACGGAGCCGGGGGAGATGTCGACGCCCAGGTCCCCGCCGCCAGAGGAGGGGGGAAGCGCGAACCAGCGTGAGGATAGTGCGGAACGGCATGGGAATGAGGCCGGAACGGGTTAACGTTACATCTGGAAGATGGTAAGGAGCGATACAAATAGATGGTAGGCGAGGCTTTTTTTTATACGGCTTTGGCGCTATGAGACCCTCTTATCAAAATCTTTTGGTTTGGCATTATTGTATGATATTCAGAGTGCATCTAGCGACTACTCTTTGGTATTCTCGACCTGCTGCTTGTTTCGTTTAGTGGAAGCTTAGCAAAGCTTATATGTTGGCCCCCACGTCAAAGTTCAGCTGCCTTGATTTGGCCAAAGGTGTGCGCCTGCTCATCTTATTCCCAGCCTCCAAACCCAATACAGCGCCACAGCCAGTCGGACGCGCTCCTCCCGCAGCGGTTTGATAGCATTGACTTAGACTTACCGCCAATCGCGCATGGCGTGTCTTCCGGGCCTGTTTTCATAAACCCGCCTGCGCCCGCGCCAACCGCTTGCTCCAACATTCGCAACATCCTTCCAACCTGACAATGGCCTCGGAGAAAGAGGACAAGCCCGAAGGCGCACCCAATGGCAATGCGCCTGAGCCGTCCGAGAAACCCGAGCCATCCGACGACTCGGCACCGTCCTTCAAACCACAAAAAACGACGACGAACGCTAGCAAGAAGAAGGGTCCCGCCGGTGGTTTCGATGACACCCCAGTACCCAAAGCGCCGCCGGGGTATACCGTGAAGTTCACTCTCCACCGCGCGCTGAACCTACCTCTCGCCGATATCAATACCCTCTCCGCCGATCCTTACATTATTGCTCAGTTGACCACCGGCCTCCCTACAAGACATAAAGAAGACCCCCCACTACAGTTTCGAACACAGACAGTACGGCAGAGCACTGATCCGGTATGGAATGCCGAGTGGATAGTAGCCAACGTGCCTGCCCCAGGTTTCAAATTGAAGTGCCGGATATACGACGAAGACCCCGCTGACCACGACGATCGCCTCGGGAACGTTCATGTTCATGCTGGCCCGATAAGTGAGCAGTGGCAGGGTATGAAGGAACAACCGCACGCCTTAAAGAAGCGGATGGCTAGTAAACGGGCATACTTACTGCGCGGTTTGGCTGTTTGCTTTGGAAAGGCAGAGCATATGAGTGGGAGCTTATTCGTCAGCGTCGAGGTGCTAGGAAGAACTCAAGACGAGAACGGGGGACGTGCATATACAGTTGGGCCTCAATTTTGGATACGTCATTATTCGCCATTGTTGGGTCGCCTCTTGGGTCAGAAAGAACCCCGTGAAGGCGGTGACATGGTCTCAAAGACCGGAAAGCCAAAGGCGGAGAGATACAAGTATGGCCCTTGATCCATGTGTTAATTTTGAGTAACATTTCACAGCTTCCAGGCAAACCAGATGCAACTCCGTGGTCCCTGCCCCGAAGCCATGTATCACCGTTACGTCGAGTTCAAACCCTTCGTCAAGGCTATGTTCACGGCTACAGGCATTAGGGGCTATATTCTTTCGAAAGCACTACACCACCAGCACGCGCGCGTTTACAATTTCGACCAACATACTGAGTACGAAGTTTTTCCTAAGCCGTGTATCGAGTTTACACAGAAATTTCTAGAACTCGTGCATTACGACCAGGGTGGGCGCATATTTACGTACGTATTGACCCTAGATGCTCTATTCCGCTTTACAGAAACTGGAAAAGAGTTTGGCATCGACATGTTATCAAAGCACACCATGCACAGCGATGTTGCAGCATACATCGCTTTCTCTGGCGAGTTCTTCATCCGCCGACTCAAGCACCATCATCGCAAACTACCTGAAGAGGGGGGTCAGAACAAAACACATCCACCCGACGACATTGCCGGCGGACCTCCAAAAGAAGAGCCGAAAAGGGACCCGAGCTACTACGAATTGGTGATCGATAACGATTCCGGGACGTACCGGCCCAACGCGAAGCTTCTTCCGCAGCTAAAGTCTTTCTTCGAGTCGAATTTCCCTGGGCTACATGTCATGACGCTCGACTGCCAGGGCGACGCCGAAAAGATGGAGAAGATGAAGGAAGAACAAAGAGAACGCAAGAAGGTAGAGGGCGATCACATTATCTATACCCAATTATCGAGAACCAGTTCCATGAGCAGTAGCGATATCGAGGAACTAGATCGCCTTGAAGAAGCTGGCCAAATGCCGGAGCGGCATTTACGACATCAGATAATGAGGGAAGCTGAGGCTAGGGCAGATGCTGCGAAGGCTCATCTAAAAGAGTACCGACCGAGCAGCGGTAGGGAGGGATGGAAATCCTCGAATCATCAACAAAGGCGAGATGATAAGTCTATTTTCAAGGCGCGGGAAGAGGTAGGGCAGACTGGGGAAGCAGAAGCTTCGATATCAGCGAGGTAGCCCCCTCGAGGCACACCAGTCAACCTCTAATGCTCTCCTTATAATTGCCTTGGGCTTGGATTTGGATTTGGATATTGGCGTTTTGCTATGCATGCCGGCGATCTGCAGCGCTCGAGGATAACCTAGGCACCGAATTTGGGCGGCATAGGTAACATTCACTTGATACCCCGCAAAATTTCTTGTATTTACTGTTTATTGCATCGAGCGTACTTACTTCACATCAGCAAAAACTCCTTTTGCTTTTCTTACTAGTAATCTAGTAATCACAATAAAACAAATCAGTCCCGACAACCGTTCAAATTACCGCTCCATACAACCTGCGTATTTGGCTGGTGATTCAGAATTCCGACATTATTTTCTCGTCTCCAACTCTGCCCGTAAACACCACAGTCCTCTTCCGAATCCTCCACACGCCGCTCGCCCCGCTCACCCCCTCATAATCCCCACCTTCGGGCTCCAAACAGACAAGCTCATCCATGTACCTTCCATACGCCGTCAACACCTTCCCCGCATGCGGTCCCTGTCCCAAATGCGCGCCAATAAAGTGAGTGACCACGCTCGCGGCCTTGGGGTTTGCAGAGTGGAAGGAAATGATCTGGGTGGTGAGCGAGTGGTGGGTGCGGATGGGGCCGAGGCGGTTCTGGATGGCGTTGCTGATGGCGTCGAGGCCTCTGAGGTCCGAGTTGAAGGGGTAGTCGGCAACGATTTCCGGGACGAAGACCTTGGAGAGGAGGGGGAAAAGTTTGGTGTCTAGGGCTTCGCAGTAGCGGCTCAGGGTGTTTTGGATGGCGAGGGTGTCGAGGGGGTTTATGCCGGAGGCCATTGTATGGGAAGCTTTCTTTCCTTTTTTTTTTTTTTATTTGGTTGTTGTTGTTTGAGGGTTGTTTTAAGTGGGATGTGTATTTTGAATATTTCGATATGGATGAAAAGGCGGAGCGGGAGTGGATTGGAAGCGTTCTAAGCTTCCGATGTCATGCTACATATATGCATTGTGTTGTTCCGAGATGGATGCCGGAGGCCATCGGAACCCCGCGATGGAAACCGGACTGCATCAGGTGATGGGAAATAGATACAATGACGAGTTTCGACATCGGCAAGATTACTTACTCAGTGTTAATGATGGCTTATGCGTGTATAGAGACGCCGGGATGCCGGTACCCATGTGCCTTCACGTCCTGCGAATAGTGTTGGGAGTGGTGTTTGTTATGTGTGGAATTCAAACTCCTCGAAGATCCATCGGGCCATCTCAAGACTAGAAATATCTCCCAATGATATTGCGGGTCTAGATGCATTTTATAGATATTATTGCTTACGAGGGTGCGGCGGACAACTTTGGTCTGTGGGGTTCTTTCACAGGGCCGGTGCCGTCCTTGCCTGAAATGGTAAGCTTCTCGATCGACCTGTAAACTAGTGGGGGAGGTATGCACGGCTGGCAGCTCATCTCGCTTCATCTACTATCACACCTCTTTCAACTGCAACACCTTATTAAGTATTATCCCTTTATGCCATGACCTTGAACAGATCTTGACACCTGGCTCGTTGTTTGTTGCCGGCGTTCATGCTTTGACTTTCCGGAACGTCTTGGTCGCACAGCGGCATCGGTCTCTATCTCTCGATCTACAACAGGAACGGCGCAATTGATACCATCTCGCATGTTCTTTTCTCTACTGTATTTATATTGATTCATTTAACAATCGGTGCGTTACTAACGAGGGTTGTTTGCTCAATGACTGTCAAACCTCTTCGGAGCCTCAAGAATAGTGGTGAAGCAATGGCTTTTGGAGTTTTTCAACTAACTTACTCAAAGGAGCGCACGGAATTCGAAACATGGTAATTCCACATGTGGAAAGAAGGAAAGAGAATGCAGCATCTGTATCACAACATCGACCAGGTCGGCGGGCCTTGGACAGAGGACGAAAGGAGTAACGGTCATCGCGTGGGACAAAAACGCCTCCGCGAACGCAAGGTGGACCCTTTGTCAGATTTATTGACATTCTTTCATATGGGTAGTTGCAGGACCTACCAGCTTGCAAGTGTCAATTGGTCACCCTCCCGATGCCGTAGCCTCAAGAAGCTCAGAATGTAGCCTCTTTGTCCAGACTAAGTAGAGATGCGCTGCACAGCTGCATTCTTCCGGCGTCTTGTCGCACATTACCCCAGCTTCTGTCCCACTAGTAACAAGAGACGTGATTCCGGAAGCAACCGACCGTGTACCAATAACACTCCAAAGCGGGAAAGAGGCGTGATTGGGCGTTTCATCGCGTGGGATCATGATACCGCGCTACAAGGCACTTACATTGTTGGTTAACTACGCCTGGACGTGGCAAAGCTATTACCTCTTTCATGGCTCTGGTTGATAGACGGAAACGTTACGAGGACGGCATCTCTAGAACCTAGAGAGCAATGGCTTGAACGAGTTAGATGGGCGAGCTTGACAAACATTGAGTTGCATGAGCGAAGGGCAAGGACTGAGCGTTTGTGCGGCATCCATCCACTCTCATCCCTTAGATTCATCGCCTGTCTGGACATCATACTATGCTCGTAAGGATCTTAGAATATATGGTTCTAATTAAACTCACTGCAACGGTAGCTAAGGGGGAGTCTCGGATAGGCGCGTCCACGGACACGACTGCGTACATCCGCCCGTCACTAACATCAAAACAACCATAAATATTGCCGACAGATGCCTGGTGCCTCCTTGCTTCCATTGAGGATTGAAAGCGTTACACTTAGTGCATGCCTGGAAGCAGGGCGGCCACTATTTTGCGGCCAACTCGCTCAAATAGCCACCCACCTTGATCTCTCTCCTTTCCCTTCCTTCCTTCAATGCTAACATTAGCAACAACACGCCTTATAGTAACTGCATTTCAACAGTCATGGTTAAGATACCCCCAAACACATCTGATCAAGAGTGTAAGGGCATAACTGAGACGCACTCCCACATCAGATATGATGAGAAAGCAACCCGACGCCTTCTCCGTAAGATCGACCTCGCCTTGATCCCCTTCCTGGCCTTTCTCTACTTGTAAGTGCTCCATCGCTCCATCGACATGAGCATGCCAGCTGATATATCTAAGACTCAGTTTCCTGGACCGATCCAATATCGGAAATGCGCGTTTGGCTGGACTGGAGGAAGACCTCAGGATTAAGGGCCTCGACTACAATGTCAGTTATAGTAGTCGAGGAATTTATTTTATTACGCTAACTACTCCGCAGGTCGCCCTCGCTATATTCTTTCCATTCTACGTCTTCGCTGAAATTCCATCTAATCTCATGATGAAGCGCTTCCGCCCTAGCATCTGGATTCCCAGCATTATGGTCGCTTGGGGTGCCATGTGTCTTCTAATGGGTATCGTCCATAACTACGGAAGTTTGCTTGCGGTTCGTGCAGCTCTCGGACTCGCTGAAGGCGGTCTCTTCCCGGGTATCACGTTCTAGTACGTTTGTACAAGTGCCTAGCTGGATCGAATTTGGATATGATGGCTACTAATGTGTCACGTATAGTATTACCATGTGGTATCGTCGACATGAATGTGGCTTTCGTATGGCCGTCTTCTTCTCCGCAGCTACGGCTGCCGGGGCATTCGGAGGCCTAATGGCTCGGGGCATCATGGAGCTTGATGGAGCACGCAGCCTTAGCGCCTGGCAGTGGATCTTCATAATTGAAGGCGCAATTACAGTGGTTGTAGGTATGTATACTCCCTTTTACAGAGCGTATGGCTTCCTTAGTGCAACCCTACCGTCGGCCAGCTTGTCGTACCGCGCATGACTGAAATAAGCTAACAACGGTGGGGATTTAGCCATTGCAGCGTATTTCATCATGTACGACTATCCAGATACGGCCAGATTTCTAACGAAAGAGGATCGAAGAGAGGTACAGCGACGATTGGAGGAAGACCGTTCCTTCCTTGACGACACATTCCACCTATCATACTTCTGGGATGCTGTGCGGGACTGGAAAATCTGGATGCATATGTTCATCACTATCGGCATCTATTCGCCGCTGTACACACTCTCTCTTTTTCTACCAACAATTGTCAAAAACCTTGGATACAAGAACAGCCAAGCCCAGCTTATGACCGTGCCACCGTATGCTGTGGCCTGTTTCTTCTGTATCTTGACAGGCTGGGTTGCAGACCGACATCGTCAGAGGGGAATTTACATGATCTCATGCAATATTATAGGGTAAGCTCAGTTACGCAGCTTCCTTCAACAAACCTACGATTCATATCAATTTACTGACTGCATCTGCAAGTATCCTCGGTTTCATCCTCCAACTTGCAACGAAAAACACGCGCGTCAGATATCTCGGCACATTCTTCGCTGCCGCAGGCATCTACCCCAATGTATCGCAAACTGTCGCATGGAATGGTAATAATATTGGCGGCTCTACCAAACGCTCTGTCGGCATCGCAATGCAGGTTGGCTTCGGCAATCTCGGAGGGGTGCTTTCTGGCTTCACATACCTGAACAAAGATGGTCCGGACTACACTCAAGGCCATGGGATCGTTATTAGCCTGTTATCCATGAGTACTTTTCTCTGCGTATTCATGCGCTGGTGGTGCGTTCGCGAGAACCAGAGGCGAGATGCCTCTGACAGGGCGAATATGGCCTCAGGGTGGCGTACGGAGGATATGGTGGCTGAAGCCCGAAAGGGCGACAAAGCCGGCTTCTTTAGATACACCATCTAGTCTTGTCCCGACTAGTGAAACCCCGAGAGTAGACGTAAATGGGTAATAGCCATTGAAAACAGAAAAGAGGGGGTTCAACTGATGGAACTTAGTGTTACTTCTTTTTTTTTTTTTTT
>ML986599.1:338531-466906 GCA_010094045.1 Lojkania enalia
ACCCCGAGAGTAGACGTAAATGGGTAATAGCCATTGAAAACAGAAAAGAGGGGGTTCAACTGATGGAACTTAGTGTTACTTCTTTTTTTTTTTTTTTCTATGATTGTAATTTCCTCTCTACAAATTAACGATAACTATTATGCATTGAGACGGGGATTCAAGCCTCAAGATATTCTGCCTCCGTAGAAAAGTATGCGTCGGGATCGCTGCACTTGTCGACTAGATAGCATGACTGCGAAATATCAAGTAGTAATTATCACACCCCTCCCTAAAACCCCAACCATCATTAACCCCCCAAAGCCAGTACTTTCAGCTCTCCAACACTACCGCCTTATTATATCTAGCCTTGCACAAATGTATTCCGAGTCCCTGGACTGTAGTCAGGCGCATAAGCGAACCGGCAAATAAGGGTGGGTTGGGGAAAGTCGTTGATTGTAGAAGGTCGAAAAAGTCTGGGATGGAAAGTTGTCTTGTTTGGATAGGCACTGGGTGTTGATTATATTCTGATTATAATTCGATGTTGATGAAAATGGAATGTTGGCGCGGACATGGGTTTCAGGCGGGGAAGCAATTCAGGGCGTATATCCGTCTAGGAATAAAAGTAGCATGGTGAATGCATATATGTTCTCTATAGAATCCGGGGATTCAGTTGCAAGCATGTATTCAAGAAGGCAAAGTGTGTTCGTTCATTCAAGACTATTCGTCGAGTATCTATGCTGCGATCGAACGTCATAATTTTTCCTCTATCCAATTCTCCGAGATACTGCGCCTCAATTGACAATGTTACAAGACGTTCTACCTTGAACGATTCGTAAACAACTATATTAACCCCCTTATTACACCAGAAACACTTCACGTCCTTTACTAATGTCTAAGCGACACTCCCTGCGGTCCGTTAGGCGCCAAAATCGCAATCGGCGGTCTCCCATCCTCTGTCTTCTTCCTGACCGGCTTCTTAGCGCGGACATACAACTCCCCAACAGGATCCCCTTCCTCCTGGTGCACCAACCACTTGCCCATACCCATCTCCTTGGGTGCCTTCCTCACTCCCCGTCCCCCACCCCCAACAATTAGATTACCAGGTCGGTAGTTTGGATCCGCTTCCATGCGTCTGACGACTGAGCAGTGTATCTTAGCGTTATCGGGCATATCGCGGACCTCGCCTTTGGGAAGAGGCCATGTGATGCTCTTCCAGGAACCGTCTTCTTGCAAGTCCATGCGCCGGAAAGGTAGGTATTCCATGATGTTCCAGCTTATAACCGAGGTCCACGGAGCGCCGTTTTTGAACTGTAGGACATCGTGGATGTGGCCCTTTGTGCAGGCTGAATGGAGGTGGACATGGAATTTGGAGTGGTGATGGTGACAATGGCGATGGTGGGATTGCGCTGTGCTTGTTTCACCCTTGCTTTCTTTTGCATTGGCGTCTAGAGGGTCCTGCTTTGATACGTTTGGAGGCTCCGGCGCCGGAGAAGCTGGGTCAATCTCGATTACGGGTACGTCAGCAGTGGCCTGGCGCCGGGTTTGCGATTCCGTTGCTGGTTCTTCATAGCTACAATTCAATGCACGGAGTTTTACGTCGTCGAAAGAAAGTCCCGCACGTTGAGCTTCCCGGACCATCCAGACGAGTGGGACGTGGCTTAAAGCAGCATCCTCTCCTGTGCTGAGCGGCCAACCTCCGCCAATGTCCTGCACATATTAGCTGTTGTTTCAATAGAAGAAACTATGATTCTGCTTACAGCGTGACAACCCGCAAACCACACCTCTTGTATGTCTTGTTCTTCGTTATCATCCGAGTCTGAGCTATTTCCATCGTGATAATGCTGGACTGCCGCCAAGGACAAGTTCGAAACAGACGAATTAGCAGAAGTAGATGCGTCATGTTCTGAAGTAATAGAATATCCCGGACTTAGATTGCGGATACCGGAAGTCTCTGACCGGTCTCGATATCGTTCAGGTACTGCCAATGTGTCCCGTCGATCTGTTGGATAAGAATGAGAGTGTCTGCGCCCTCTGGACTGACTCTTCTCTGGATCCCTGTTTCCTGATCCATTGGCAATATGGCACTGCTTACGGCGACGTGTGTAGTACTGGTTTCGGTCCGGCTTCGATTCTGAAATCAGGTCTTGTCGAAACTTGGCCCTCCGTTCATCGATTGAGACGGCGTGACGGATGACTTTGGCCGAGCTTCGAGCTGTATAAGGAAATTTGCTTCGTTGCATCTTGAATGTATTAGTGTATGTTCTCGAAAACATCTAGGTAAGACGTACCCATGCATTCTCAAACCTAGGCACACTATTCACTGTATCGAAGAGGCCGAGAAAGCGGATCGGCTTAACAGGACGACTAAATGTCTCCCTGAAAGCGCACATAAATGCCAGAAGATACTTCTTCTGCTTTCTTTCCTCAGGGTTGCGTTCCTGCCTACATTGCCACTTTTGGAACGTCTTCCAAGCAAAAAGACACATCTCTTCGTTTCCAGCCTTATCTCTGATGAGCAACGCCCAAAATGTTGCAAAGAGTCCTACTTACTGAAAGAAGGCCGACATGATCCAGCATTTCTGCCAGGAATCGAGCCGTGTATGCTCCTCGTGAGAAGCCGAAGAAGAAAATGTCGTCGCCAGGTAGGTAGTAACGCATTAGGAACTATGGCAAGATAAGAGCAGTTCAGGGGCTTAGGGAAAGTACTTACTTTGTATCCGCCCATGACGTGCGCCGCGAAAGACGTACCTATTGATTGTCAAGGTATGCTCAAAAGAATCCAGATACGGGATACCAACCAACAGCGCTGTCTTTAGCTTTAGCATACCAAGACTTAAGCCTATCAATTCGACTCGTATGCGATAGTGATTTCGTAGTAACATAGGTCCCAATCCCCGGTTGATAGTAGTGGAACTGGTCGTCATCGTTGCGATCCAACATGCGATAAATCTTCAAGATATTAGAGTCTGCATCGGTTCCAGAGAACTTATTCCCTGTTCCATCAAAACAGAGGATGAACTTCTTTTTCCTCCTATGTGAATGTCTTTGGCCGGCGTGAGCAGTAACTGCAGAGTCCATCCTGTCCCTATAGGCGTTCAAAAAGTCCTGGGAAAAGATGCCGGAGGAGGGTCGCAGCTTGGAAGGCCGGCGAGCCATATTGAAGGCGCCTGCTGCTTTTTTGATCTGCAAACCGGGTGAGCTAATTGAACAGGAAGCGACAAATAGGGAATCAGATCGCCAGAAGGGAGTGCATGAATATGGTAAGTGGCGCGCAATATGGTCCCAAAGAAGCGATACGGAATGGCACGTGCTTTGACCTCAAAGCTACTGGTAGGTATTTGATGCTGTATGCGTTTCCCACCCATAGTTAGAGAATGTGGGATTCGGCGGCCTGGGTTGACTCGCCCTCAAATAGTTGTGGGACTCGGGCGTATTTGTGCATTGACATTCATGAGTGAGCACTTCTATGGCTTTACAAAGGCGACTAGACTGTCTTCCCCCATTACCTTCATTGCGCACACGGGTTGCTAGACATGTTAGGCTGGGGCAAATGTCGTCAAGGCCAGGGGGGCTGAGTACGGCATTGGTTAGCAACGGTTGCGCAACTTCACTAGAGAGACGGTGTAAAAACGCCTAAGATGCTGTCCCGACCCTATCGGGTTCCATTTCTACTAGCTTCATTTGCATTGACATGTCCAGGATATGATAGGTCGGCGTACGAGGGGGAGGAGTTCCTCGACCTGTGAGGGTGTGCTGAATGCGCTCTGGGAGACAGATATCTGATGAATCGGAATATCCAAGCCATCGCGATAAAGTTCGAGTATGGCTTAGCGATGCTGTGCTCCGCTACACCCCCAATCTTGTTATGTTTTGGTGGCGAGAAAGTATCACCAAGCTGTGTCGTTCAGAGAAGCATACAGGATCCCGGGCTGAACCCTGGAACACATCCAAGTCTATGTTCGGGAGATGGGGACCACCCTCCCATCGCTCCCGTCCAACCTCCCGTCACCAGCCATCCTCCACCTTTGTGATAATTTTGCATCCCCTTCTGCTCCGGATATTATCCGTTTGTTACCGGTTCTCAAGTATCTAATTTCACTAGTAATTGAGCATCTCCGATCTGTAAGAACTTTCGCCAGAGCTCGCATTTGATTGCATCTAAGCAACCCAATGGCAACTGTTGGACCAATGCACCCATCATTCAGCGCGATCATTTCTGAGTCTTGGATGCACATCTTAATACATAATCAACAAAAGTTGCATGCGTTGGCCATGAGCGCTCATGGAACAAGCCACAAGCGCAAGCTGGTCCGAGATCGTCGCCCACTAACAGAAACCCGCTGTATTTTTCCTTTTTGGTTCAAGGGCGCTGTAACCTGGATGGTGGGCAGCCTTTTCTCGATTTGTAATATATTCGTGTTCGTTTCTGGATTAGTTTGTAGAAAGGTTCCTGCCATGTCCCAAGTTATCGCATTTGCTTTCACCTTAGCTGATAGTCAAGACCTTAGAACTTTCAAAAACACGAATGGGATCAATTGACCTCTATTATCATTAATCAGCTTCCTCTTGAAGGTCTTTAGGGCGTTTCGTTTCGTAATCGTATCTTTCATCGCACACAGTTCGCCATCGCCGCGTAGAATACCAAACCATATCACTAGGCATCAACCGTCTATCTATGATGTGTTTCCCTTCGACCTGATTCGCCGAAATCAGCTTTTTGACAGTAGATCTAATTCTTCCTTGGTATGCAAGCGTCAAAACATTCATTTGCGCTGTGTAGCGAGCCATAACCCAAACTATGAGGCTTCCCCACATTCAGCCAGCCACATCCAATGGGATTGACATGAACATCACTCCCATAATCTCTAGCTGCAGGACCTAATGCACGTTCGGCTCGGGAGGTGGGCCTTACCTCGAGCCGCGAGGGGTTGAGGACAGGCCCTTTCCATCTACCGCGCAATGCTAGTGGCACTCTTAGGGTTGGAGTGAATGGGAGTTAAGAGGCTGGCCGCATATATCCGACATTCGAGTTGGCCGATACTCCTCTCAATTTACTAGACCGATGTCTTCAATATGAAGACCTCATGTTGAACATTTCCGTGGTTCAACAGTTATCGAAGTGATGATTGTCTATCCTATGTATCCTCTGTTTCAGATTGTTGAATTGGTTCTAGAGACGAGATCCATAAAAGTGATGATCGTGTAAGTAGGAGGTGTGACGGCCTTCCACCGTTTAGCAACGTACACATTGTTCAAGCCTTTCTAATATCTCGTTCCCTGACCCGACTGCAGGTTGGCCATATAAGTGCTATCCGAGCATCAGGTGTTAGGAAGATTATTAAGGGGTAAGGCTATTGCACAAAAGAAAATAGCACCAAAAAGGTGGTAGCTTCCAAAGTAGTCAGTCTAAATGGAACAGAATCGAAAGTAGATTATGGTGTGCGCTTTTTAGGGAGCTTGTGAGAAGTCATCCGAAAATAAAAATTAGAGAAAATAGGATTGGAGCCACGTTAGAGAAGTACAGTTGAAATTTTGATGAATTTGTGTATTGGTTGGGCTAAATAGACTTTCTATCGAGTCCCAGGCGCAACCCGGTTGTAGTGTCGAATCTGAAGTCATGTCATTGCCTTCACTCCTTAGCACCTGGAAATGCTATTCGTACGGCCCGATTTCTATTGCTCAAACCACACTCACTCCTCCAACCACAGCCTCTTAGTCCTTCTTTAAGGGCGTGAAAGTTTCTTCGATGCCATCTTTTGTAATTATCATCATCTGTAGGCCATCGCCGACCTCAATATGCCTCTCGACAGCGCTCGTGAACGCATCCCTCACCAAGTCCTCCACGTCTTTCCGTGGCAGTGGTTGCGCAAGCTTTGCTTGCAAGTCATGCCCCGTTCCACTGCCCGGCTCATACTGATTCTTCAAATTGACCTGGTTGTCCAAGAACGGCATGATGAGTGATGCAGCCGCACCAGCTGCCCTACACTGTTCCCTCTCGTAACTGCCAACAGGGTCATACGAATATAATGCACCCTTGCCGTCCTCATCAATACCTCCGAGGATCGCGTGCACATAGTACGGGAAAAATCGCTTATTGTAGAGAATATGGCTGAGCCTCTGAGCACACGCTGCTACCGTGATTGATTTTCCGTGCTGATACTTGTACATCTTGACGATCGTGTCCAGTCGCTCCTTCAGGGCATCTCCATCTGCGGCGAATCCGACGACCGATAGGACTATCCGTGAACCCTTGTTTTCCGGTCCTTCACCGCCTATTTTAAAGAGCTTTGGAGCATATCGTGTGTTGATATTATAGCCGTGAGTGGATCGAGTGTCACCGGCAAGGATGGTGAAATCAGCGCCGGAGATACCGAGTGTTGATCCACCGTTGTCTGTGTAGCTAAGATAATGTTAGTACACTAGCAATCCGAAAGCCAGAGAATGGCATACGGGTAGAAACTATGCTGCCGTTCGCCTGACAGAGCTACTGTGGGGGTTTGCTTGAATGAGTAGCCAGGTCCGCCTTGCGGAGGTGCACCGGTGAAGACGGAGGCCATTGCACTAGGATCTTGACGTTGAGTAGAGAGTATTTAAAATTTAAAGGTGAAGGGTGGTTAAAAGGCCTAGTATGAGTGGGTTTCGTTTGAAGAGTTGGGGTTTGCAATGGAGTCCTCTGGAGTATACGTCCGCAGCTTGAGGCCTACTTTGCCAAGGTGGCCCAAGCTTCGTTGCAGCACGTGATCCGCAGTTTCCGTCTCAACCTACATGATGCCTTTGGTAGGCCTAGAGGTAGTCACTTCGAGAGTCAAGTAAGAAACATCCAATCAAAGGCGAATTTCTCAGCCACATGGAATATACTAGAGAAAGTGGGATCATTGATAGCTCGTATATACCACCTGGGCAATTATATAAACCGAAGCTCTTCGCCTTCAGCCGAGCCTCACAGTCAACTTCTCCTATCTTCGCCTATCTCTTGACCTCGAACGCTTCCACCCTGGCGACCTTGACCTACTCCGATGCCTACTTCTTGATGAATATCCACTTCTTTCCCTGTGCTCATACTCCTTCCTCTTCTCAGGATTCCCCGGATATGATCGATCTGACTGTTGTCCGTCCAAAATCTCCATAATTCGCTCCGTAGTGATCTGCTTTGAAGAAATCTTGACAGAAGAAGTTCCGGTCCCGCTCAACGCTGCAGACCCAGTTGCTCGAACAAAATCAATTGCTTCTCTCTGTCCTCTAGCTTTCTCCGCTTCTTTGCTTTTCAGTATCCTCTTTCGCGATTCGTTTAGCTGCTCAAAGTAGGCCCATTCAGGAAACTCGGTCGGCACAGCGACATCTTCAGGCAATGCTGAAGCATATTGCTCTTGTTCTGTAATCTCTGCAAAATCCATCAATCTTTGTAGATGGTTCGGATCGCGAAGTACAGTTGAATTCTCCAGTCTCTGATTGAAATGTTGTCCTTTCTTCTTTAGCTCTAGAAACTGCGCAAATTTCTTTGTTGCTCGTTGAGGTGGCGATCCAGGCGGTGAAGGAGGAATGTCGAAATTCGCTACGGTCGGCAGAGTGAGGTTCTGAATCCTTGCACGATCCCGGGTGTACGGAGATTGTGGAGTCACGTCTTGCTTCAAGGGCGACTCAGGCAGAGGTGGAGCGGATGGCCCTAAAGCAGGGCCTTGTTGAAGTCCTCCAACAGTGTTTGTTTGGGCGAGCGGTTCGACTACGGGTACGAGAGTAGGCTTCGGTGGCGATGCGGCTATGATTGAAACATTGGATAACTGTTAGTTCTGATGTCCTTAGCAAATTTAGAAGCGCACAATAGTAGAGTGATTGTTTATAGGAGAAACAGGAGAAGGTATGTACCCTTTACGGCAGGTTTCTAGCATCATTAGTATTTTTGAAACCCTGCAGCTCACGCATAACCTGCATACCTGAGGCTGATTGACGATCTCTTCATCATCGCTACTCTCATAGTTAATACCGAGCATCTCAGCAAAGTTAAATAGAAGGACAACGTAGTTAAGCTCTTGAGATCAGTGGATGCGAGGTCAACAACGGGAGGTAGAGGGAGCTCGGGCCAGGCCTTGGCGGAATAGCCGCAGCTTCGCGTTCAAGCTGCCTGGCCGGACCATCACCGTAACAAGCCAATAACCCTCACCCCGCCACCTCTTCATACATTCTCATAGTCTCAAACCCACTTGTCCTCTTCAAAGTACTCCTGAATTCTTCACAGCCATCATGAACCACTTCCCGCAAGCTTGGGGCCGCGTAAGAACTCCGCAACCCGCTCTCATGGTAGTATACTAACAGCATTTTAGCCTAGGGACGATGTCTACGGTTCCTACGACCACTCACATTTCCAGACCAATGGCCCAAATCAACATACTCAGAGCCCCATCGTCACAGGTACATCAGTCGTTGCGGCGAAGTTCAAAGATGGAGTAGTCATTGCGGCAGACAACCTGGGTAGGGACAAGAATCCAATCGCTTTCTCATTTAGACTAGGATCGCTGACAGATAGGAATAGCCTCATATGGATCTTTGGCCCGCTTCACTGATGTAAAGCGTCTCCGGAAATTCAACGACCAGGTAGTGGTGGGCTTTGGCGGTGACGTCTCCGACATGCAATATCTCGACCGTCTCCTCCTCTCTCTAGATATTCGTGAGAATTATTCGAGTACCGAGAATCCATTGAACGCAAAGAACCTCCACACATATCTTGCCAAGGTCATGTACAAGCGCCGATCCGACTTCAACCCGCTCTGGAATCATCTCCTTATCGCAGGTCTAGATGGAGAGGACAAGCCGTTTCTCGCCAGCGCGGACTTGCTTGGTACCACCTTCTCGTCACCCACTCTTGCGACCGGATTTGGTGGGCATCTTGCTCAACCCATATTGAGGAAGTTGTTACCGGATGAGGCGTCTGTGGAGAGGGTGAGTGAAGAACAGGCTGTGGAGGTGGTCAAGGAGTGTATGAAGGTACTCTTCTACAGAGATGCTAGGAGTATGGATAAGTATTCTATTGCTGTCATTAAAAAGGATGGTGTGGAGTTGAAAGAGGACGAGAAACTCGAGAACCAAAGCTGGGCATTTGCCGAGAGGATTAGAGGCTACGGAACGCAGACAGCCTAGGCATGTGTGATTACGTCGGGGTTCGGGAGGATATGGCGTTCAGGCCAGCGTCACCAGGCATGGTTGAAGCCGGCCAATGGAAGATAGACATGGATGTACTATGTAAAACTCCTACTTAAACGAGGAACGATCTAACCTTACCTTGGCCTCCTATGGACTTTAAATGATTCCAATAGTCATCCAGAGTTGATGGTGAAGTGGAACAACATACCTAGGCCAACACATTACAAAAAGTCGATCTAGAAACCAAAGATCATAACCTAATATCACCGAGGCTGAGTACGTCAGGTTAACTTTCAGGAAAGTATTATAACTACTCTATAGTGTAGTTTATTATTAGTATAGCTAAATATTGCTAAATACGAATTTTACTCAAGCTATTTCTTTTAAACTAACCTCTTTTAAGACTATACTTTTCCTAGTTATATTAGGGTTAGATATATTTTTAATTATCATCTAGGGTTTTAGAGTCAGTATTCTATAATATTATTGTAAGGGTATATATACTATTCTACACCCAATGATCGGCGATATTGATCACTCGTACCTTTTGGTTGTAGTAGCGCAATGGTGTAGAGCCGTGCTCCTGACAGTATTTAGTAGAAATAACTAAGTATAAATATCGTAAAAGAAAGCGAATTCAGACTAGCAGTATATTAATATACAGCATAGCAGCATCGTCCGTAGCTGCTGAAGCGTCTAAAGCATCTCAGCCACGTAAAAAAGTGTGTAGTAGTAGTGGTAATAAACAGGGTACGTCAGGTCAACGGCGCTGTAGGAACTATAGAGAGACTAGACACAATGCGCGTACATGCAAAAAGGATAAAGAAAACACTTCTAAATCCAATACAAGTGTATCGCACGCAAGTTCTATAATAAGTTGCGAGTAAATTGACTTTTCGCATATGGTGTTCGCGATGCCAAGAACAAGTGGCCAGCTCGGTGGTGGAATACGTTATATAGTATATAAAATATTTCAAAGTCAACTTCTTATAGATAATAAACAGAAATCTAGGCGAAGGCGAGCGCTTATGTATTTCGTACGCCGAGCAATGAAGAGCAGGATATATATCCGGAAGGCACGCCTATTTTTAGTCCGTGGAGCGGGAAATTCGTGCCTTTTTATGGTTATCTTCAGTAACCTATATCGGCATATGCAGTGCGGTTTTAGTGCCAATTCATACACGAAGAGGTTAGCTTAGAGGAACTGCATCAAGACAGTTCATGAAAAATTTTATACACGTTTCCATGTCCTAGGGAGGGATAGAGCGATTTCTCCACTGCGGCTCCAGAGTAATACTTTTTACACCAAGGAATCGTCAATGGCATTTTAATTCTGATTCGAGTACAACCATGTGTCACTGTCCCCGGCCTTTTCGTACCGTCTAGGCAATCCCATACCACCAAAGTAATTGTATTTTTAATCCACACTAGACAACCCGTATAGTCCAGAACCCATACATTGAGGAAGGGGTTTCTTTATATACCTCAGAGCTTGTAGAGAGGGCGGGAATCTAAGTACTTCCCAATTTTCTTTTTCAATCCATTCGGATTTTTGGAAGCGCACACAACATCGTTTTCTCATCCCGGACATTTTAGACCCATTGTATTCTTTACTCTTTTTTTTAGAGATGAAGTCGAGATCATCACTAATCCCACTCTACCAAATATTCCCTAAACCCATATTACTCAATAATAACGCATTCGTACTTCTCAGCGCTGTATAACAGCTTGTGAAAGCCTTTTAGTACTGCTCATTAAAGTTTTCACCGCAGTATTTTTAAAGTTCAGCTTGAGAAAACTATCCTTGCATAGATGTCTTTTTTTTAGTGTCAAACCTGGCGATCTGAGTTGTGTAGAGAATAGGAACGAGGGTAAGGAAGCTGGGTAGAAGTAGCAGACGAAGGGGATGTGGCGGAGCGGAAATGTGTGATCGGAAATAATGCGGATAGGCTCACTATGATGGCGTACATCATTATGACCCGTGTGCTAGACGGCACTTTATTCAATATCTGGAATTGGACTGTTGTGTCTGTTTGCATCTGTGACTTGGGTATCATTTTTGGTAGGTTTGCTAATCTATGTGGCATCCTACATTGGGGGACAATGCGTCTATAAGTTTTGTTCCTAGATCAACACCTGACATGCATCATGAGTCCTCATCAGCTACCTCTGGGTCCGCTTTTTCTTGCCGTATTGTGCTTGTTGGTACTTCGCTTACAGATCCAGGTTTGCGGTACACCGCTTGCATCCAGCACCGGTACATCTTTAGCCTTCGTTGGCGGTTGACGAGCATGCGACGGTCGACACCAATGTGTGCGATTTCGAATACCGGCCTTGATGACTCCGCCTCATTTTTAGAAGCTGTCTTCTCCTCTGCCGGTACCTCTTCTTTCATGCTGTCATTGAATGTGAGCTTCTCTGCCTCATGTGCAAGACACTCATCACTCCCTCCGTTCTGCTGCTCCTTGGTCTGAGGCTGTCTCCTCTTCCCACCCCATATTTCCTCAAGTTCCTCCTTCTCAAAGAAATATACCCTTGTCCCGTCTCCCCTCACATAGAAATTTTCCTCCATCCACCTCCCCTTCTTGAACCTAACCTGCGCTAGATCCCCTCTCCCATAATCCCTAAACAGCACCTGACCCCCGGGCTTAAGTACCCTCCAAACATTTTTCACAGCCTGATCCCACTGCCTCGGCTCGAGCGCCGAGAAAATAAATATCATAAGCACAACATCTACACTCTCCTCCTCAAGCCCAGGAGGCAGTCCACCATTCTCTAAATCCGGGCTACTCGCCACATCCCAGACCTCGGCCCTGATATACCTCTCATCGTATGCCTCATTCCCCCGAATCAATTCCACCGCCTTCTTACTAAAATCGCAAGCCCAAACCCTTAGCCTCTCATTCCTCCTCATCGCCAGAATCGGAAACGCACTATTCCCCGCGCCCGCACCGACCTCCAAGACCTTGACCTCGCCCATCCCTTCCCGACACACCTGCTCGAGCACCGGAAACTCCTGCGCCAACCACTTTCTATTCTTGAAGAAATTATTCCTGTTATTCTTGTAGAATAAGTTCCAGAATTTTTCTGGTTGGGCGTTGAAGCGCTGGCGGTCGAAGAGCGAGACCGGGTCTGCGCGCTGCTTTTCGTATTGAGAGAGCGAGAAGGCGTGGTAGGTGGGGTCTGTTTCGACGTGGTCCCAGGCGTTGAATTCGAAGATGTCGTCGCCTTCTTCGAGGTAGCGGGAGCCGAAGGCGAAGGGGTCGGTACGTTTTTGGTTGTTGGCGGGGTTATGGGAGCGCGTTGCTGGGTTGCGGACGGGAGCGAATGAAGCAGGGACGCCGTAGGCATCGGATTCGGGGGCTGGTGAGGGTGAAGATGCCGTCGTTGGTGGGGTGGGTGTTGAGGATTTGGGGATTGGGTTAACGGTTACGGCGGAGCGCATGTGCTCCATGCCTTTTGAGAGTTGCTGACGAGGCTGCTTTTTCTGTGTGACCGAGTTATCGGTTCGAGAGGCCATTGTTGGATCCATAAATTGTAGAAATAATAGCTGAACATGGGGGGGATGTTGGTGGGGGGTGGGAAGTAATTTTGGTATCGATAAATCTAGGAGAGCTAGGGGCGAAAGGGCAAGGCGCCATCTGATCCTAGTATCAGAGCCGGAAAGCTTGATCTGCAATAGTCTACGCAATAACTGCATTCATGGCCAACATTCATCAGTCGACAAATAACATGTTGCCCCAGTGATATCTACTCCCTTCCATAACCACTCAATTTGCTATAGCATCACTCCGCAATCACAATGGCAACCAAAGTCTTCCGTCCCCGGCTCTTCACACCCGCGCTCCGCAACCTTCAGACCTACCAACCGCGCCGTACATTCCTTCCAAACCCCTTCGCTTCAGGCAATCCGCTATCCTCGCAACCTCAGGCCCTGACAGCTTCACGAACCCTACCATATCCACATCTTCCCATCTACGCAATAATATCAGACGTCAACTCCTACGCCTCCTTTCTGCCATACTGCCAATCCAGCACCGTCACGAAATGGTCGGCGCCCGATGCTACATACCAGCGAAAATGGCCATCAGAAGGGAAGATGGTAATAGGCTGGGGTAATCTGACAGAATCATTTACCTCAAGGATATTCTGCGTACCAGGGAAGATAGTAGAGAGTGTCGGCGGACAGACAGAGACAGATTTGGATCGACGAGCTATTGCACATCACTTGGGGACACTGGGCACGAACGAACATGCCGGGTCTTCGAGGATAACAGGAGGCAAGGATGCGGAGAATGGGCTGTTGACGCATTTGAGAAGTCGCTGGACGATTGATCCTCTGCCGACACGAGACAGAGCACAGTCTGAGCAGACGATGGTTACGCTATCTTTGGAATTTGCGTTTGGGAATCCGTTGTATACGACGTTGAGCGCGGGGGTCGCCCCAAAGTTGGCGGACGTTATGATCAAAGCATTTGAAAAGCGGGTGCAGTCTTTATTGCATGGCAAGTACGATTTAGCGAAGGCATCGTTAGCAGACCTCGGGGGAAGTCGAGCGGAACAAGCAATTTGAGAACGAAGTTCAATAAGGATAGCGTCTGAGAATAACATTATCTGGGTAGATTCGGTCAAGTCACCTCATTTGATACCACTGGATATAGAACAAGCAATATATTTTCAATCCCACTATCCGTATATACACCTATGCTGTACTTCCGATCGAGAATAGTGAGAACATTGACACAAGTACAATATCTACAATGTCAAAGCATCTTCTCTAGATATATATATATATATATAGATTCTCTCCTCTTATACTCCAACCTGTGCTTCAAAGTACGGTCTGAATCTTGGTTCTCCCTGAAGCCCACATTCCCTCACGCACTCATAGCACGACATAATCAGCTTCGGGAACTTGGTGGTCCAGTATCTCAAGTAACCGTGAGGAAGGGGGCCGACCTTTGCTTTGACAATGTCATCCATATCTTCATAGTGGTTCTTCTTATTTCTGAGGGCCCGGAGTAGATCTAACATTCTATCACCCGTGTACTTTCGCTGTTTGCCAAGAGAATTGATGAAGGCATGATCAAGCTTGAGGAGGAAATTACGCTTCTTGTCAAGGACTTCGTAATTGTAGTTCTCAAGGATGGACAAGTGCTCCGAGGGAGGATCTCGCGGCTCCCGCTCCCAGTGGTCAGAACAGTCACAAAGGAAGTTGAGACGCTTCTCTGCCGGCCAGAAGAATGGGTGATTCATCACCTGCAATGCAGTTGGACGATCCTCTGGTCGATTTGACAACATCCAGGAGATAAGATGAATAGGTTCCTCCGAATCGTCGCCAAGACTGAGTTGTTTGAAGTTGGCTTTGTTCTTCTTAATGTTCAGCTCGCGAATTTGCATCCAACCTTCGTCATCATCGAAAGGATGAGAGCCGTTTGTGAGAACGTAGAAGAAGACACAACCAAGTGAGAAAATGTCCACAGCTCTCTTAACGCCCTGCGCCACGGGATCAGACGAGCTGGATGAATCTCGAGAGTGACCAGTGGAGCTGCCTCGATCTATGTCTTTCGGTTGGAGGATTAACTCTGGTGCTTTCCAGCCAACAGTGCCAGCATTTCCTGTTGTACCGATGAGGGTACTGACGTTGTCGGGAAGTGTCTTACATAGACCGAAATCGGAAATGACCAGCCGTGGACCACCTTTTGAGTTTCGTTGTGGGTATGCAATGAGGATGTTTTGGGGCTTGATGTCGCGGTGAATAATTCTTAAACTGTGGAGGTGATTAACTCCAAGCGCGAGCTGGTATAGAGCTCGAGGAACGTCTGCATTGATGTCATTGACAAGACGCTGTTGGCATTCATTGAGTTCTCCTTCAGGTCTACCATCACGGTAGAGATCGAAAAGACTAGCTTGACATAGTTCAACGGCAATGTATAGAAAATTTTCATCTTTCTCATCATCGAAGTACCGAATAACATTGGGATGAAGGTCGCTTTCCTGAAGGAGCTTGATCTCTTGTTCAGCCAAGCCAAAATACTGCGGCAACATGCGCTTTATAGCAACTTCGCGTTCCTTGTGCTGGAGTTAGTTAGGCCGTTGGTGGATGTTCCGAGTATACTCACGTTCCATTTTCCTTCAAATACAAAGGTGCCTCCACTACCATTACCGAGAAGGCGGTCGAAATCGATAGTTAGCTTGCCAATTTTCTTGATATTAGAGATATCCTGAATGTCGTCACCATTGACCACAACTTCATCGGGGTGCAATGTGGGTTTTTGATCAAGTTCTTTAGCCGCATTCACGATGCGATCGACCTCCTCGTCATCTTTTGGCTTTCTGGGTTTCTTCTGCCCTCCACGCTTTCCTCTGTGAGTCTTTTTCTTTCTTGGGATGCCTGAAGCAGCGCCTTCAGTTCCATTTAGTTGAGGTGTTTTGTCATCAGTCACCGCCGCCGTAGAGGCACCATTGGAATCGTCAATCCCTGTTGTTGGAGAAAGTTCTTCAGCAGTTGTTACTCTTGACAAAGGTTCGATATCCGTCTCCTCATCGTCCGGAATGTCAAACCTGACCTTTCTCTCTTCATGTTGCACTTCAATAGGGTCGGATACTGAAGCTTGTTTAGCTGGAGCCTCCGAGACAACGGCTAGGGTACTAGTCTCTTGAGGAGGTATGGTGGACGGCTTTTGTTCTATGACCTCCAGTTTTGACTGAGAAGTGGTGTGTGTAGTTACTTGGAGAGGTTCGACTTTCTCGACATTAGCGAATTTAGAAAAGAGGGACTTCTTCACAGAATTGAATTTGGCTGGTTGCCCCAAACTGTAAGATGTGATGCCGGTAAATATTACCATGAAGGTGAGAAAGATGGTTAGCCAATTTGCTTGACTCGGCGCTTCAATGACTACTTGTGGAGGGATGTTGGGAGCCTCAACAACCGGAGATTCGGAAACGACAGGCGAGTCTTCACTAGAAGGCGGGCCTATTGCTGGAAGCTCGGGGCGGATGTCCGGCATGGGCTCAAAAGAATGGTCCAAAGAATGTACGCCAACCAGTCCGGAGCGCTCCGGAAAATGATGTTGGCCGTCCCACGTAAGCACGTCATTGCTCCACTCAGGAGTATAGCATAGTGCCTGTGGGGCACTGTCGGTAACGGCAGGGTAGTTCACTTCCGATAGAGCATACCAACTCCCGGTCTCGGTGGTGTTGAGCCATACAAAATTCTCTTTGTCCTCCAACACCCCAGGTAAAGGCGGCTGAGGTAGGAGAACAAGAGCCGGGTCGGGATCTTCGTCGTTTGGCGGGCGAGCTACATCGAAGACTCGCACAACCGGATACGAAAACTTTCTCTCGAATACAGGCCGTTTCGTGATAGACTTCTTAGGTCTATTGTGATTGTATGCGAGAGCATGGCCATCGAACCTGCTGTAGATGTACTGATTGTCCCTTGTCTGGACGTACTGGGATCGAAGATCCACATCTCGGTTGTTCGTCGTCCATTCAAAATATTTGATGGTGCAAATGTTATCTAAGGTATGTTGGTTGTGAATGCTGACAATATACTCGGTTTGTCCAAGATTGAAGAAACCTGTGCATTCTCGCTCCTTGTTGTCGAAATACTCGGTAGCGGAAGTTTCACAGCTCCCGGCGTTGACAACAGTCGATCCACCAGGGCTGAAAGTCTTCTTGATTATTCCGGTACGTGCATCAACAATATGCATATAGTTCTTCTTCTCCGCCGTGTACACGTACGGAGGATCGGTGCCGGAGTAGGGGGATAGCTCCTCAGCCAATTGCTTGATAGTCATGCCTAGGCTTTGGAGGGTAGGGTAACGTCCCGGACTAAGAATATAGAGCTTGCCGTCCTCTTTGGGCTCCACAATCCACAAGAATGGTGGAGTTAGCGGAGCGCCATTGTCGCCAGAATTGTTTGGGCTGTGGTAGATGGTCTCTAACATGGGCTTCTTGATGTCTAGATCCCAGATCTCATCACCATTGTATCGGTCTCTGGCGTGTAGATGTCCATCAACGGTCGCCAGCAAGACAAAGTCCTCAACTGACCAATCCTGCAGGGAACGCGCACGCGGCTGCGTAAGACCACCCTTTTGGGCAGCGTTCCTTGCACGAGGGGCTCTGACAGCGAAATCCGCTGGAGCAGGGGAGACTTTGGTTGCTACGGCGCGCTCGTTCTGAGAAATGAGGGGAATGTATGCTTCGTGCCTCGAGGCGTGGGCAAAGTGGCCTTGATTAGGCTTGAAATTCTTGGGGGGAGTGATGGTGTCGGCGATGGCCTCCTCACGGGGAGAGCCACGACGGGCATTCTGCTGATGCTGCGGCTGCTGCTGCTGAGCGGCCGGGGAAATCCATGGGAAGACCAGGAGGATTGCCAGCAGTGCGGTGCTCAAGCCGGGGCCAGCGCCAGGCGGCCGGCGACGCGGCATCGTTCGTGGAGCGGTTTTATGATGTGCGAGTGGAAGCCTGCGGCAGGCTGGAAGGCGGAGAGAGATGGAGCATCAGCTCGGCGATGGAGGGAGGGTGGGAGAGTGGGAGAGGAGTAAGGGCGGGCAGAGGCAGTTGCTAAGGTGAGATTTTGACACAGTATATTACGGCGGGGAGCTGAGCGTGCGCCCCCTGGGGGAGCGTGCGTCGAGCGACAAGGCCCGGATTCACGGCCAATGAGACCAGCCACCTTGACAGGTTAAAATCGGTGCCGTTGCCGCTCCAGCATTTGTCTATTTTAGATGCTTGGCAACAGCATAAGGCTGATTGACCCCGTCGAGATTCGGGCGAGAGAGCACTACAGCGCGGACAAAGAGCGAGACGCTGCGCGGAGCATTTCTGTCTTGAGTTGGTGGCGGGTGTTGGCGAGGTGAGAGCGCCGGACCTCCCTCCCTTTCCGCGGTTCTGAAGAACACAGCGACACACCAACCTCCGGATGTGTACATGCAGTTACATAGCGTCCCTTCGTATGTACTACGCTTGGGATACACGCTACTTGCGTGAAATATCCGCCCGGGGGCTGGCTGGTGATGCTACATATCGAGCGCAGGGTCGAAAGGAACTTAATCGAACTACCCCGGCTTGGTCATTGCTAAAGCTTGCAAGAAGGGTTGTCCAACGTCAGAATCGCCCGAAAGAAAGCGAGGGGCGGGTTGAGAGCGCGCTTCGGGGTTGGCAGTGTTGAACGCCCAGGTGCTACTGGCTGTATCTAGTACAGAAGGGAGTACTCCGTACGCCAGTATCAAGCCGATATGATGTCCCTTGAATCGGCGGTCGCTCCCTTGAACGAGCTAGAAGTCTGCTCGGTGCATGCCACCAGACACTCAGGGAGAGATACCTCTGTTGTACCTGTGACGGCTGAACCAATCTACCGCGGCGAACCCGCCGATACCACGCCTCGAATTGAGCCAGTCGGTCTTCGAACCATCTTGAACGACGAGGCAAAGATTTTCTGTCGCCGATGCCCAACAGATGAAACGCAGGTGGGGGCAATCCCATTCGCTAACCGGCAATTTTGGAGGCCAGAATCGCGGCGAAGACCTAACACAAGCGCTGAAACCAATCCTTCGTAAGTCTTGCCTCTCACCAGCCTTCTGCGACGCAAGCGCAATCCTTTGTATCCCTAGTTTCCCGAACGATGAGCGAAGAGCATTATTCTAGTGTGCTGACGGGCGGCTGACTGATCAGTGACAAGCTGCAAGTTAATCACCAGCATTGCCTGTTAGCAGCAGACCTCACAGCTTTGATATTATTGCTATATAATGTACAGTCTATCTAGCGGCCAAGATTTGCATCATCATCATGATGCTTGTCCGCAATGGCTGTATCACCATCCTACATGCGCTCACGCCTCCGTGGTGCGCTCCGAATGATGTTGTCTACCCGAAGCAGTAACTGTGGGGAATTAGTGCTTGTTTTGATATAAATCCGCAAATTAGAGGCAACTCACCTCCGCCGCCTCAGATGCCGAGGAAACAACCGCGCGCTTCAGCTTATAGCTTTCAATAACCCCCAGCTTCCGCATGTCGGCAATGCCACCGCCAGTTGTCAATAGGTCCAATCCCGAGCTGGTTAAGCCTGAATAGACTGCCTTGCGAAGTCGCGTGACGAGATCGCTCGAATCGAAACCAGCATTGTCCGCAAGGATGGTTGGTAATTGCTGCAATGCCTTAGAGAAAGACTCAACTGCAATGGCCTTCTTTCCAGCCACATTCTGCGCAGCCTCTGCAACAGCTTTCGCCATTACCATCTCTGCACAGCCGCCTCCAAGCGTCGTCTTGGGCTCGTTGATCGTCTGGGACAGGACTGCAAGCGCATCATGAAGAGATCGCTCTGCTTCATCTAGTAGTTGCTCGGTTGCTCCACGGAGGACGATTGTGCATGCCCTACCAGCCGCGACCCCAGAGAATCTAATCAACGTATCCTCACCGATAATCACCTCTTCAATAAGATCACAGTGGCCGAGCTTAACATTTTCTGGGTGATCGAACGTCGAGGTAATCTCTCCTCCCGTAACAAGCGCTAATCGCTCTACACCATCGAAGTCCGCATGCTCGATTGAGGTGATGCCTGAGTCCGCGAATAGCTGTTCCGGCCAGTTGTAAATTAGCTGCCGGTTGACAAAGCAGTTGATGCCATGTGCTTTGATACGCTCAACTTTAGCCCTCATCTTTTCCCTTTCGGCTTTTTCCAGCTCGGCCAGCTTGCCTGTCGAATCGACCTTGACCCTCGCACCAAAGATCTTGATTTTGTCCGTGTCCATTGCGGTGTTGGCAATCAGAATTTTCGCATTCTCTACCCGCTTTGGTTGGTTGACACCGAATTTCTTGTCCAGGATAAAGCCTTCATCTAGATATGAGTCCTTGAGCTTTCCTCCTGCCTTCTTGATGATTTGAATATGTGTTAGGTCAGTAGAGCCTTTCATTCTCAGAACAGCGTTTGTTGCGAGCTTTGCAAACTGCGCCTTGTCCTGACTTAGAACTTTCGAGCTAAGTGTTGTCCTGGCAATGGCCTCGAGGTCCTTCCTGAAAGCAGCATCATCCCCGCTGTTGTCTACTGCCGTCTGCTCCAAAGCTTTCAAAGCAGCATGGCTTGCTATCCTGTAGCCTTCGATAATTGTTTGAGGGTGTATCTTCTGATCTACGAGCTTCTCGGCCTCCCGAAGGAGCTCCGCAGCCAGAACAGTGACAGAGGTAGTTCCGTCGCCCACTTCGTCATCCTGGACTTTCGAGATATTCACCAAAACCTTAGCAGCGGCGTTGTCCAACGCAATCGATTTTAAAATCGTGGCTCCGTCGTTTGTTACCATAATCTCGCCAGTTGACCTGAAATCAAAAGTTTAGCTGGAGCTCTTCCCGAGCTCCCCACTACACTCACGCTGATTGTAATATTTTGTCCATACCCTTCGGACCTAAGGTACTCTTCACCAAATCGCCCACAGCAATAGCTCCGACGAAAGCGGAGAGACGCGCATTCTCTCCCTTCTCTTCCGTTACATCCTCCGCAAATATTTGTGTGGGGTTGTTATACGACTAGAATCGTTAGCACAAAATGACAACATAAGTCCAACAAACTCACCATTTCTACCACCAGGAAGTAAACAAGTAAGGAGGGGTATCAACTAAGGTTCTGCGGAGCGGTTGTGATGCCTGGACGCGACTTTTTTTCGAAAGTCGTGAATGTTTGAAGTGTTTGCAGCTGATCGGCAAGTCGGCGTTCTGTAAAGCTTAGGTGCCAAGACCAATCCAATGTTTTCTCGAGCTTGCACCATGCAGTGAGCTCTTAAGCCGACAGCATCACAACCTCACTATCTCGTCATGTCGAAACGACAAGCTCTAGAACCCCTTGAGGATATTTTGGATGCTCCTTCTCCCGCTTCGAAGCGCGCGCGAGTTGATGGTGACGATATGCAAACCCCGGAGCCCGTGAACGGCTTCGCCAGCAACGGACACCTTATGTCACCACGCGCACAAGATCGCGAAAAGATTGATATCGTTGGAGCTGACGCAGAGGAACATGACGAGCTCGTAGAAGCAGGTGTGGATCTCGACGAAGAAGAGTCGGCAATCAGTGCACCCGGGCGGCAGACCGCGCCAGAGGAAGGATACACAGATCTTTATCTGGACACGATAAATCGCAAGGTCCTGGATTTTGACTTCGAGAAGCTCTGCTCCGTCACACTATCCAACATCAATGTGTACGCATGCCTTGTATGCGGGAAATATTTTCAGGGCAGAGGGCCAAAATCACAGGCCTACTTCCATGCACTAGAGGAGGGCCATCACGTCTACGTCAATATGGAAACGAAGAAGGTTTATGTACTCCCCGAGGGATATGAAGTCATGTCGAAGTCTTTAGACGACATCAAATTCGTCGTAGATCCCCAGTTAAACCGAGAGGAGGTAGCGAAACTTGACAAGGAGCCAAAGATTTCTTGGGATTTGCTAAACAAGGAGTATATACCGGGTTTTGTGGGGATGAACAACATCAAGGCGAATGACTACTTTAATGTGGTTATTCAGGCGCTTGCACATGTAGTCCCCTTGAGGAACTTTTTCATGTTGGAGGACCTCTCCAACCGCCCCCAACTTGCACAACGGCTCAGCACCTTGGTCCGCAAAATCTGGAATCCACGAGCCTTCAAAAGCCATGTATCGCCACATGAGCTCCTTCAAGAGATTGCGCTTCGATCTTCAAAGCGATTCACCCTTACAGATCAGTCAGATCCTGTCGACTTCCTTTCATGGTTCTTGAATCATCTCCACCTCGCAGTCGGAGGTTCAAAAACAAAATCCAATAGCAGTATCGTACAGAAGGTCTTTCAGGGTACGCTGAAGATTGAGTCTCAGGAAATTACCGCTCGTGCAGACGCTGGTGACCGCTTGCGGTTCGAAGATGCGGCGGTGAAGACAGAAACTACGAAATTCCTGGTACTCACATTAGATTTACCCGCGGCGCCGCTTTTCCAGGATGCGCTAGAAAAGAACATTATTCCCCAGGTGCCACTTACGACCATCTTGAACAAGTACGACGGCTTGAGACCACAGGAGAAGATGAAACATCGTGTGCGCTACCGACTCCTGCACCCTCTCCCCCCTTATCTCCTTTTCCACATCAAGCGTTTTAGCAAGAACAAGTTTGTATCAGAGCGCAACCCAACCATTGTCACGTTTCCGGTTCGCTCCTTGGACATGTCTCCTTATGTGGAACCGAATCCCAAGCTGCACCCGCCTGGTGAACCCATATGGTACGACTTGGTAGCCAACATTACGCACGAGGCAGTCAAGAAGAAGGACGATAGTGTAGAAGGCGAGCAAGAAACTAAGGTATGGAGAGTCCAGCTCCGAGATCGGAGTCGGGATGAGTGGTGGGGTGTTCAAGATCTTTTCGTTGAGAAAGAGCGGGGGGAGACTCTGTTCACAAAGGAGAGCTACATCCAGGTATGGGAACGGAGGCGAACGCCAGGTGCTAACTCCAAAGGGAAAACGAAATTGACTTGAGAATTGAGAGCCTGTCAAACTTGCTTCTCCAACAAGACCCAACTTTCGTAGCGGATCTTGGCGAAGAAATTTGCAGCTTAGAGAAGAGCTTCTAGTGGACCAGACCCATGAAGTATGCTTCAAGCAGCTCTTGCTCTCACGCTCATGGCATTGTTTTTGAAAGACCGAATATGTGGGGCTTAAATGCATGAGAATTCCTTTTATACCCGAATGTCAGACACTGAAGTGAAGTTCGTACGAATCATGTGCTTGAGCTCACACTTAATCTGAATGATTCCTGAGGAGGTCGATTTCGATTTGTAAATGAATTGATATTATTTCGACCTAGTAGACCTCTACTTCAAGTATGTAAAATATTACTCGGCTCATGGGGCGACCATTTGAGTGACAAGGTCCCTTCCGCATTTGGACACAACAACACCGTCACTTCCTTCCCCACTCCTGTATAAATATATCATCACCTCAGCGACCTCCCTCTCTTCTTCTTTCCTACACCCCAACCCCGTCGCATCAACAACCTTCCACATCCGTCCATCACAACACCTCACATACTCCGATCAACGCCTAAACTAGCTCACCATGTCGAAGCCTAGGATCACATTGTACATCGACATTCTGAGCCCGTTCGCCTACTACGGGTTCTATGCGCTGCAGGTACACCAAGCCAATTTGTTCATTCATGCCCGACAGTATCGTTTAAGCGTGCTTCGCTGTCCGGATTTGTATTTTCTCATATTATTTCATGTGCGATTGGACGGATTCCAAGGGTTAAAGTTTATTCCCGAGTCTACTAGGTGACAATCCTTATGTTGATCCTCCCATCAGTATAGGCACTCCCGTTGTCCCAGCCCCCAGCAAGTCAGGTGCATGTAGGGGCAGGAGCAGGAGCATTAGGCAATTTCACTACTTCATCCCTACTTGGAAACTTTAATCCTAAAACAGGGAATCGAGCTCAGTCACAACCGCGAGATTTTTCAGACGTGAGCAGAACTAACTATTACCAGAACTTCACCATCTTCAAACAATGCAACGTAACCTATGTTCCCATCTACCTACGCGATTTGGTGGTGCAGTGCGGAGGCAAGACACCGCTATCAATCAAGAGTATGTGTTTGAAACTGCTATATGTATCAATTCATGTCCAGTTTGGCGAATTTCGCGAGGCTTTCAAAACTATAAATTACGGCCTTAGCAGTATCGCTGACTAGCATCCAGACAAGGACAAATGGATCCGAAGCGAACGTCTCCGCTGGTCCCGTCACCTCAACATTCCCACCTCCCCTAACCTTCCCCCAGGTTTCCCCACTAATACTTTCTCCATTCAATGCACGCTTACCGCCCTCTCACTCTCTCACCCGCAATCCCTAATCCCTGCTATCTCTCTCTTCTATCACAATTACTGGGTCAAGTACAATGAGCCAGAGAAACCAGAGAACCTACTTGCGATTGTGAAGACTGTCCTTGGCTGTGAGAAGGAAGCGAGGAAGGCGACGAAGAGCGCGGATAGTGAGGAAGCCAAAGAAAAGCTGAAGGCGAACACGGAGAAAGCCTTTGCTGATGGTGCTTTTGGGCTGCCTTGGTTTGTTGGTGAGTTGCGTTCCTGTTTCTGTTATCTTGAATAAATGGAGAAGACAGGATAAAGATTGAGGGTAAGTGCTGACTATGACGTGTAGCTACGAATTTGAAGGGCGAAACGGAGGGGTTCTGGGGAGTAGATCACTTAGGACAGCTCTGTGATCATTTAGGATTGGAGAGACCCGATGATAAGGGATTCAAGACTATGCTATGAGCCTGAATCATTGTTCGAGATGTGTGATGGAATGCTGTATTTCCAGGGTAACCTGTCTTCAACATCCGGCTCATTGCAAGCAGCACATCGATTATAGAAGGACCCATACGGAGCCTGATTTGCCCCGCAAACGAGAAATCTCAAGTTCAGAATATAACATTCAGAGCCTCAGCATCAATATTGTAGGCGAACATGGTCGGGTAGCAGCAGCAGAAGCCTGTATCAGAATAGAAAACATCCTCTAGGTCTCAGACCCTTCCATAGGCGTATCCTCCCTAGCCGTACTAACAACATCATCAATCGTCCTCGCTACCCTCCTCATCTCCTCCCTCACCCTCTCAACCTCCGTTCCTAGTGTTCTTCTAAACTCCGGATTCCGCTCACTCTCAAGCACAACATTTTCATCTCTTAGGGTATCGAGGTCGGCCTCAATGAACGCCAACTGCTGATCTATGACTTCACCCACACTCTCCTGTAGCTCATCCGAAATCTCTCTGAATTTCTCCTGAAATTGTCGCCGATGGTCATAAAATAGATTCGGGGACCGGAAACCGGATGTGATGATGGTTTTGCGGCGGCGATCGCTTCCGCTACCATATTCCATGTTGGCGGAGTGGTAGGCTGTTTCCATCAGTTGACCCACAATCGAAGTTCGGATGGGTGCGAAGGCGTCGGTTTGTAGGATCGACATTTTGCGTTGGAAGTCCTCGGTAATATTTTGGATGGCATGGAGGAGGAGGAATTTGCGGTGGCGGAGGGTTGCCGTGAGGGTTCGTAGTGCGGCTTGGACGTCTTGGTTGTTTGCTGGTAGTATGTCAATGTGCGCACGTTAAGAAATGGCAAGGACGGGTCAGTAGATGAGCATTACCTGGGTTACTCGTAGCTCGGAGAACAGTGCGAAATATGTCGTTAATCGAAGTTTGGGTTCGATCAAGGTAGAATTCGACGTCGCCATTGAACGTGTTCCACAGTCCAGACATGTCGTTCTTCATGGATGCAATGGCTTCTTCGTTCCAGCAACGGTATCCGATGGCGTTGGTAAAGTGGGTGCCATAGTTGCGGCAAAAGGCTGAGTATGAGCTATGATGGAACTACGATTGCTCTGTTTAACTTAATTTCCGGTTCAGGAAGAGAATCGCTTACGGAGTTCCAGTCCATACTTGCTTGTCCGGCATCGACACTCCATTGCTGAGCTCGTTGTCCTATAACATGTCATTACTCGTTTAAGCAGGAAAGCTTCGTGAAACCTACTCATATACAATGCAACCTGATTGTCGAATTTTTCCTTTACCGACTGCGATATATCACTGATTTGAGAGACTGGAGACGTCAACTGTAAATTATCATCAGCACATCTTTGGTAAGTGCTATAAGGCTACCTACCTGGTCCAATTCATTTTGAGCGGCAGAAACAACTTCTAGTATCTGCTGTTTTCGTTCCGCACTCGCGTTTCCTGACCCTGCTTGGACCCATAGCTCGACGGAGCCGATGAATGCTGGGATGTCGTCTTTGATATACTCTGTCGCAGCACGAAGGTGACTATCAGCAACAATGCCAGTGCAGTAGCGTCGTAGATCCAGGATGCCGCAGAGGTTCAGGAAGGGCTCGGCCTTCGCTGCCGGCTCCTCGCGAATATCCCAGTAGATTGTGTTGCTGATGCAGAAGATCTTTAAATCGTCTCCACCAGGGTAAGATTCGTATCGTACCCGCAAATCCCTAGATACTTTACGATTACGGATATTGATGATGAGTTTTTGTAGTCTGTTTAGGTCAGCACATACTTAATGAGGTGACAGGGATGGCTTGGGCTTACTCAAACTGGTGATTCTTCTTCGATCTCCTACATGTATATTAGCATTCAGAATCATATGTGCTAGGGCAGAAACTTACTCCACGTCCCGCAGCTCTTGTTGGATCTCAAGAAGCTCTTGTCCTTCATCAATAGAAAGCCCATCGACATCTCCGAAATCGTTTATCTCTTCTCTTAATTCTCGAATTCGTTGGCTATCGCGGGCAATATCCCTTTGCTTCGACACGATTCGGTTTCGCTCGGAACGAAAATCGTCTTTCGCCTCATCTGCCCTGATGTCCTATTCGCTAGTTAGGAAAAGCCTTGAAGAGGAGAACGCATATCTCACATCAGATTGAGTACATATAACTCCAACATGTACGAGTGAAGCTCGACGCGCTAATTCAAAAACTTCTTTGACGCCAACATCTGTCGTTGCCCGTCCTATTCTTGTCACTGCAAATATCTGATGGCATTGTCTCACATAACGTTCAGTAACATTCTGACGTGCAGAATTGAGATCACGTAGTCCTATGGCTATCAATAAAGATGATCGCACGGATACCTTACGAACATACCTGGGAGGTCAGCTATAATAAGACCCCTGCTCAAAATATGCGACTTCAGATAGACTCTATGCCATGTCAGCAGTCTAGATTATCATAGGGCGAACTACAAGCATAGCATACTTCAACTTTCGGATGAACGGCCACAATGATGTCTGCCCTCTATCGCCAGTTTCGGAAGTCAGCTCCTTTAGCCGGATTGAGCATTGGCTGATATCGTCGAACACTTCTTGCCTTTGCGCATCGTGCTCACGGCCCGATCGAGACAGAATTTCCGTTGTCCATGTTAGCATCGTGCTAATAGCCTCTTCAAAAGGTGCCCGAAGGAGCATCGTAGGACGCTCCATTAGACGGTTCGTGAAAGAGGCCGAAAAAGTATTATTAGCCAGGTCCGACCTTCTTCTGAGATCTTCGCGTTCTTCAACAGTCATTTCAACTCCGTGAGAAGACTCGTGTTCGCGAAAAGCTCTGAGAAGCTCTTCGAACTGTCGGCGAAGGTCTTCCCGCGTAAAGAAGTCTATATGAACGACGAAGTCGTCTCTATCGTGGAAGTGATATTCAGTTACGACGCAGGTGCATGCTGCGCCACTGTTGCTCTACTCATTGTTAATTATTTGGCTATGTAACGGAAAATGCACACAAACCGCTCGAGCCAAATCTCTCTTATCCAGCAACGAATTGATCAGACTACTCTTTCCCACCCCCGAGTCCCCCACAAGCCCAACTATGCGGGAGGAAGGAGGTTGAAAAGTACTCAATCTGACAGCTTGCTGATAGAGGGCTTGGATACTCGATCCCTGCTCTTGGTGCAGCACTGACCCTGAAAGGACTTGAGCTAGTCTTCCTGGGACAATTCTGGCATTATTTAAGGCTTGCTGGACCTCTCTCTGGTGGAATAAGGCCTGTGGCGGCGTCTCATCTTCAACTTTATGGGGAATTCGAATAGTGGCGGAACCTGAGCGGCGGCGGCGTGACGGCGATGGGGATCGAGTGTCACTCTGTCTCACTTCTAGCGCAGGGGAACTTCTAGATGACTGGGCCCGGAGTGGGTCTAGTGGTTGTTGTGACGTCCGAGTCGAACTCATCTCTAGTGCGCTAATACCGTTTACCAGGCTATCGGCCCTTCCATTGGAATTGGAGTACTGTGATGCTGTGGATGGGGGCGTCGGTGTCACTCGAATAGATGGAGTGGTTGTCGAGCTTGAAGTTTCTCTTTGACATACCGAGCTCGAATGAGCTATGTTTGGTAATTGATTTGATCCGGATTCAAGTGTAAGGTTTTGTAAGTGTTGATCCAATGATCCATGCTCAGAGCTTGGGCTAAATCTCGATGCACGGGACGATGTAGAAGGAGTATACATAGGAGAGACTGGGGTGCTCCGACTACTTGCGGTCGAAGAAGGCGTGTCTCTTTCTATAGAAGGTATAGGATAGTCAGGGTCCTGAACTTCATATCCCGCTATAGATGAGGTAGCCGATGGGGTATATTGGGTTGGCCCGGATGAGGTACTTGTTGGAGAAACTGGAGTTTGAACCGGCATAGTTGCGGGCGATAATGACGGCTCTATATGCTATATACGGTCAGAAAATAGACGCAATTATACTCATCAACTTCATACCCTTCTGACCATTACTCCGCTTCGTTTTAATAATGATTGGAAATATGAGTCCTGGCTATCAATTCTTCACCGATGGTAGGAATGTTTCAGAAAATGGAAAGATAGAGAGTGGAGGGATATTAATTTACAAATTGAGGGAAATAAGGGTTGCGGAATTCAAGTGTCTTTAAGTACGAAACAGGATCAAATTTAGGCGCCGGCCTCGCAAACTCGTACAGTGTCTCAAGCAGGATTGCGGCGCAGCCAACATATGGACGAATAACAACTCGGGATCGCGGGCAGTTCGCATCTTTATTGAAACATCTCAACCTTCCTTTTATACTCATCCGAGAGCAAATGCGGGGATATGAGACGAGTAGCCAGACGCCTCTACTCATAGTGCATTTTAATGATGTGAGTTGCACCGGGATGACTTGGGGTAGGAGCAAATTCGAAACGAATAGCATCCTCGATCAAAAAAATTCAGCCCCATGCTGAAGCAACTGAGGGATCAGACGAGTTTATTGATGATATGAGTGTGCGTATGCATGGTGTGTCGCAACTCTAAAGGTTGAAGGGTGAGAGGGAACCTTGGTTGCTTCGCGCTAACCGTTTGTGTAGATGTGTTCATGCACATGATCTTTTGGACCCAAGGAAAAAAGACCCGGGAAGCATATCTTTCCAACATATCCGATCATTGTACGAGTTTCTAGAGAAATCCTACGCCTTACTATTATTAACCTCCATCATAATCGCTCCCTTATCTCCCTAATCCAATTCATCCAACTTCGGTATGTCCTCCCCGTCCAATCTAAATCCATACACATCCGCATTGCTTGAAATTCTCGACGATGAGTTACTTTTCGGTAGAGTACGAATCCTTTCTCTAAACATCACCTAATCAACACCTGATTCGAGTTCGCCTTATGGTTCTCCGCAATGCTATTCAGCGTCAAATCATTAGCTTTCTAGGTTTGCACAAGCGGGTAGTATGCCTCGACTCTAATATCATTTGACTGGTAGTAGGAAACAATTTAGCGTTGCTGGCACCAATGATGTGACTGTACTCCATCAACAACACTACCGACTTCGGATACGTATCCTAGTGTCGCCGAGAGGAGAGACCCGCGATGGAAGTCAGGAGAGGATACATACGTCGATCAGGGTCACAACGGCGTCTCCCTCACATACCCCTCATCTACAGATGGCCAATCTCAAAATTGCTAATACTAATGATTCTTACAATGCCCTCTTTCTTTGCCTTCTCGAGTACCCGTCACATTAGCTTCCTTGCCTTTTTTTCGCCAGTCGAACTATGAGTTATAGACTGCTCTACGTAGCCGCTCGCCTGATTATCCAGCTTTTTTGATGGACTCGATAACATTTTGGTAGGATCAGGGTACATCAAGCCCCAGGGACAAGATTTTTGTGGTTAGGAACATGGAGGAGTGGGGCGGGCTGGATTTGAGAACGGAGCGTCAGACTTGGTATTCATTGGCGTAGTATTGAGCTATATCGATACCAGTCATTTTAGTTTCGTGGCTGGCTATGTGGAGGCGGGATCGTACTGGCAATAGCCGGCTTCGAAGGCTGCTAAGTAGCTACTTACGTAGGTATCTGCGGGCGACTGGTAGACAACGAAGCCGAGGAGTGGAATGCGGTGGGAAGAGTAGTGCAGGGGAAGGGAGGAAGTTATAAAAATATTGGGGGAGGACAATTTGGTTGTGATACGAGTGATAGGAGGTGAAGTTGCTGAGCCCTAGAACTTGAATTGGAAAGTAGTATAGAGAAATGGGTGAAGCCTTTAGATAGGAGAGTGATAGATCTAACTACTGAGAAATTCTAATGGTCATGGTACCGCTATGGATTTAAAAGATCTGGAGTTTGTGTTCGAAGGACACATTTCCGGGGTCGTGGATGTTAGTATCTTATATTCCAAGCTTCTGGTAGCTCTGAGCGGGTCCTAGGATTCGTAGGAAGCTTGGATGGCACAATTGGCAAATGATCGGAACATCGCTTCGCAAGCTTATGTTTTTGATCTGCATGAATGAAGCCCAGTAAGAATTCGCTGTGCATATTGCAGCTGTTGAGGATGTATGCAAGTCATGAATGCCCAAGGCCCCTCATGGCTCCGCGCCCTCGACGCAAACCGTGCCATCCCTGCTGTGATCTGCATTCACGTGGGGTGGCGTCACCTTAAGTCTAGGGAATTGCTACCCAAACATAACCCTTATTTTGCCTCAACTTTCAAGCACTGTCGCCCACATAAATCCGATAAGATGGTGCTCCAGGCCATCAAATACACTCGGGGACAACTGGAAATTCTCGACCAACTGAAACTTCCTCACGCTGAAGAATATGACCACATCTTCTCGAGCACAGATGCATGGCATGCCATCAGGGAAATGCGCACGCGTGGGGCACCTGCAATTGCGATTGTGGCGGCGTTAGCACTAGCGGTGGAATTGGTCAACCTGAAGATATCGCCTGTCGCGGAGGAAGTCAAAGTCTTTGTGATTGAGAAACTGGATTACTTGGCAACAAGCCGACCAACTGCCGTCAATCTTGCAGATGCAGCACGAAAGCTGAGGAAGACCATGGAAGAAGCTGCAGCAAAAGAAGATGCCAACGGAGAATCCATACGGGAAGCATACGTAAATGCAGCTGAGAAAATGTTGGTGGACGATGTGAGCGATAACGAGAATATTGGGAAGCATGGCGCCGAGTGGATAGTGAAGAATACTGAGGCCGGACGGAAGGGTCAGGTCAGTATGTTGACGCACTGTAATACTGGGTAAGAAGCGTTCCCACGAGATTCGTTTTCTCAGCCCCTGAGCTCCCTAGATCCCTCGCAACCGCTGGATATGGCACAGCACTTGGTGTCATACGGTCGTTGCATGCCAACGGCACATTGAAGCATGCATTCTGTACAGAAACTAGGCCGTATAACCAGGGCTCGAGACTGACTGCATTCGAATTGGTGCATGATCAAATCCCTGCAACATTAATCACTGACTCCATGGCGGCAGCGCTCCTTCGATTGAGAGGACCTACTGAAAATATTGCAGGTATTGTCGTTGGCGCCGACAGAGTTGCGGCAAATGGCGACACTGCAAACAAGATCGGGACCTATTCGCTTGCGATATTGGCTAAGTACCATGGAGTCAAGTTCCTAGTTGCAGCGCCACGAACGACTATCGACCTGCAAACGAAAACTGGAGATGATATTGTTATCGAAGAAAGACCTGGAAAGGAGGTCACTCTGATCAAGGGACCTAGACATGATGGAGTCACCCTAGACCTGGGAGTGGTCGAGACTGTCAGCATTGCTGCGAGTGGCATTGATATCTGGAACCCTGCGTTCGATGTGACTCCCCATGAGCTCATTGACGGCATCATCACCGAGGTTGGGGTGGTGGAGAGAGATGGTAATGGAGCGTTCCACTTGGAACAGCTCTTCGAAGCAGACGGCTTGCAAGAGAGGCGATCAACTACTTAGGGAATATAGGAAATAATGCTCCCGTATTTCTGTCTGTCTCTGATGTTGACTGAGCAATGGGAAGGGCTTCAGTGCGGGGATACGACCCGTAATTATCTTGTTATCTAGATACCCTCGAAAATATAGCCAAGTACATATGGCATAAACCGCCTAAGTCCCTACAAAACTATCTAAAGAGTCTTCCATTATCATCACTAATGCACAAGTGGGCCGAAGATACTATCGTTCTGGCGGCTCGTCCGTCGAACGCCTTGAGTAGGAAGTCGACTATGCGGGATCTTTGCTGTCGTCTTTTGCAGGCGTTGGTCTGCCCTTGGGCTTTTGCGAGTTCATATTTCGTTCATCTTGTTCCGCCTTTGCTAGAAGCTCTTCGATCTTCTTTTCCAGCGAGTCGAGGTGGTTCTCGAGAGCTGCAGCTGCCCGCTCACCTCGGGCAAGGTCCTTGAATGCCTGAGACAACCGTTAGGGAGGGAGGTCCTAAGTGGAAAATGAGTATACCGTACTTGAGCGAAGTCTGGCTCTGCGTGGGCGTCGCCACTGTTTCCATTCTGCTCTCCGGACATGATGGGTGTGGCGAGCAAGGGTGTGGTGAATGTTCGTCGGCGCAGTCGCTGAGGTCGTGCTTAGGAACCAATCGTGATGCCGGATGACGACGCTAGCGCGAATCGGAGCTGTTCACTCGAAACAGGAAGCACAGTACAGGCACCCCCAACTTCCCACTCCCGCCTCCCAGCTCCTCTTCCTACCGTTTCCTTATATTTATAATTAATCCCACCTGATGCTCGCACACCATCGTCACTGATAGCTTCGCGATCATCGGTCCACTATGTTTTCTGGGTCCAACTCGTACTTAGGGGGCGGCAACAGCGCCCGACCTGGGCAGTCTCAGTATGGCCAGCAGTCTTTCCAGCAGCCTGGAGGCTTTCAGGGCGGATTGGGCCCTCAACCGACTGGCTTCGGCGGAGGTCCTCTGCAACAGCAGCTCACAAGCTTTCCGGGACAGCCGCAGGGGTTTGGGCAGCAACAGCAGCAGCAACCTCAATTCACTGGCTATCTAGGTCAGCAAGCGCAGTCGTTCCAGCAGCCTCCGCAGCAGCAGCAGCCCTTCCAGATGGCCGCTCCACCTCCACAGCCGCCTGCACCCCCTAAGCAGATGCCGCAACCCACGGGCATGACATCCACCCAGATGGCAGACTCGTTCAGGACAACCTCATCCCAGCCGCCTCCGCCACCTCCGCCAGCGAAATCGAACAAAATTCCGAATATTAGGCTGTCTTTCATAACGGCGCAGGACCAGGCCAAGTTCGAGCAGTTGTTCAAGTCGGCGGTAGGCAATGCACAGGCACTGTCAGGAGACCAAGCTCGCGATCTGCTCCTACGGTCGAAGCTCCCTGGAGATGCTCTGTCGCATATCTGGTACGTATGCACGTGAGATGGTAGGGATACATGCTGACAAGGCCTAGGACCCTGTCAGATACTACAAAGTCGGGACAGCTCCTTTTCCCAGAATTCGCGCTTGCGATGTATCTATGCAATCTAAAGTTGACTGGCAAGGACCTACCGAACTCTCTTCCCGAACGCATCAAGAATGAAGTGTCAAGCATGGTAGACATCATCTCATTTGGAGTTCCGGATGATCAACCGAGTCGACCAACACCGCCGAGCAACGCTCCGAGTTTCGATGCGCCGCTGAATCAGAGCTCGCAACAGGCTCCTACAATTCAACAGCCCAAGCCGCAGCAGTCCAACTCTCAGTTGCTTTCATCGTTGGTCTCTCAGCCAACTGGATTCGGGCAACAATCTACGGGCTTCCAACCTCAACAAACTGGTTTTGCGCAGGCTTCTGGAGGTGGCTACACTGGACCTCGACCGCCTATGCCACCCATGCCTACGGGATTCGGAGGCCCCAGTCAAACAGGAATGGCACCCTTAAATGCGCAGCCTACCGGTATGCCAGGCCAATGGGGCTTGGCCAATAATCCAACCACCGGGCTTCCGAACATCGAAGCTTTGGCGCAACGGATGATGCCCCAGACAGGAAGAGAAGGAGGCACACACACTACGGCCGGCCTTACTGGTAATGCTCAGATCCCGTGGGCGATCACAAAAGGCGAAAAGAAGCTATATGATGAAACCTTCAAGGCATGGGATGGATTGAATAAGGGCTACATTAGCGGAGACCAAGCCCTTGAGATCTTTGGTCAAAGCGGGCTTCCTAGACCTGACCTTGAACGAATCTGGACGCTGTCCGACTCCGCAGATCGAGGCCGTCTCAACTTGGATGAATTTGCTGTTGCCATGCATCTCATCTACCGAAAATTGAATGGATATCCTGTACCAAACCGCCTTCCCCCCGAATTGATTCCTCCATCGACGCGCAACATCGATGCCTCTATCGGTACGATGAAGTCCCTACTCTCTCGTGATGCCGAGGAGAGGAAAGCTTCGGGAGCATTTCTTCAGCCCCAGAAAACTGGCGTTAGCTATCTCAAATCCCACTCCTTCCGTTCTGGAAGCCCCCTGGGCGGTGTACGTAAAGATGCTACGGTCTACAGAAACAATGATGATCAGATAGGGTATCGTTCAAGTGCGAGACGTCGGCTCGGAGAGGGTGGTCGCTCACCTTCTCCTGCACAGCCTTCCTCGCCTTCATCTGAGCGCTCACAAGACGAATTGTCTGTTGAGCAGCTCCGCAAACTAGTTAAAGAGAAACAGATCCTGCTTGATGCTATGGATATTCGAGACGAAAATGCAGCTGATGAGGATGATGCGCTTGACCGTCGAGATCGACGAGAAGCTGAAGATCTATACCACCGAATTCGGCGAATTCAGGAGGATATCGACGGCCATCCAAAAGCAGCGTTTAGGTCGAGCGATTCAGACGCGGAACGCCGCGCACTCAAGCGTCAATTACAGAACCTAACCGATCGTTTACCAGAGCTTGCCTCGAACGTGCGTCGCACTGAGCGCGAAATCGCTGATGCTCAGCTTGAGCTATTCAGATTAAAGGATGCCAAGGCGCACCCGGGATCAGCCTCCTCGATAGTTGGCACTGGCCCCGGTGGCTCTATAACTGAAGCAGATCGTCTAAAGGCCCGTGCTAAAGCTATGATGCAAGCCCGCTCTGCTGCACTGACGGGAAGGCCGGTTCCTGAAGGGGACGACACCAGCGCTGCTGCTGAACGCTTGGAGAAAGAGAGTTCGCGTATTCGATCTGAGCGAGAAAATAATGAGCGTATGATACGCGATGTAGAGGATAGCGTCAGAGAGTACACGAAGGGATTGGAAGCAAGCCTCAAGGAGGGTGGCCATGACAGCACTGGCGAACATGAGAGACGAAGGTGGGAAGATGGGCTTGGAGTAGAAGATGAGGTCAAGGACTTCATTTTCGATCTTCAACGGAGTAGCCGGGTAGCCCGAGTCCGGAAAGAAGAGTATGTTTCATCCAACGTTATTATCTTCAATTTCTTACTGATGTTACCAGTTCATCACGTGACCGTTATTCAGTCTCGCCGCGCGCGGAACGCGACAGGTCTTCGGCAACCTCTCGTTACGAAAACTCTGCCCTAGTCTCAGAACTTGCCCGACCGTCTTCAACTTCGACTAGTGGAGGCTCGTATTCTTCATATAAAACCCCTGAAGAACGGGCTGCTTTCATCAAACAACAAGCCGAGCAGCGGATGGCTGAGAGGCTTGCAGCTCTAGGTCTAACACCACCGCCCAAAGCCGGCGAGTCGGCTCAGCAGCGACAGGAGCGCGAGAGAAAGGAGAGAGAGGAGAAGCTCCGTCAAGCTGAAGAGGAGGATGCGCGCCGGGAAGAAGAGAGGCAACGGCGGCTGGCCGATGAATCGATTGCTCCACCAACTGCTGTCAAATCCGCTGGCAAAAAGGCGCCTCCACCACCGGTATCCCGCAAGAACAAAGCAGATGTTGCCCAGCATGACGCAAAACAAGCGGAAGCCGAGGCAAGGAAACTTGAAGCTGAAATGGCTGAAAAGGCTCTCCGTGAACAGCAGGAAGTGCAAGAAGCGGAAAGGAAGCGCTTAGAGTAAGATATCATTGTATGAAGGCTCACGGGATATAGCTAACATAACAATAGGATTGAGGAACGACAACAAGAGGAAGAGCTAGCCAGGGAAAGAGAAGCTTCTCAGGCACGACTTCGGGCCCTTCAAGAACAGGTTGAGCAGGGTAAAATCAAGAAGCAAGAAGAGAAGCGTCGCAAGCAAGCTGCAGAACGTGAAGCTAAGGATAGAGAGGCTCGTCTTGCCACTCAACGTGCAGAAATTGAAGCAGTTAAAGAGCGGGAACGACAGCTTCAGTTGCAGCTTGAAAGTCTTAATGATGAAGACGAGTCGTCTGACGATGAAGGCCCACAAGATATCACCCCGCAAGACACAACGCCTACCACAAGCCAGGAACTTGCACGAGAACCAGCAATAGCTGCTGCTTCTGCTACTGCTGCTGCTACTGCTCCTCCACTTCCCCGCCAGAATAGCACGCCGCCATCGTCTATGGCAAGCCCTCCAGCATCGTCGCTTACCAGCCCCCATCCTGGCTTGGGTGATACAGAGACCAAGAATCCTTTCCTCAAGAAAATGGCGTTGTCTAGTCAGGAACATAACGCAGTTTCAACGCCACCGCCACCCAGCAACACTAGTGAAGTGTCTACTAATCCATTCCACCGCTTGACCCAGGAAAATGCCAACAAAGCCGCATTGGGCGAGACAACGATTCCATCCGCCGCCCCTGCTCGAACTCGAGCAAGGCCCGAAGAAGATGACTGGTCGGTTGTTGACTCTGACGATGACTCGTCCTCCGATGAAGATGATGCTCCTCAGGGAGGTGCGAAACAACTAGCCTCTATGCTTTTCGGAACTATGGCGCCCCCACGACCTTTGTCTTCGATGGATGATAAGAGCCCTCGTCCAGAGAGTCCACAGGTGGCATCGCCTCCGGCAGGCATCCCACCGCCACCGCCAATGCCTATAGGAGGTGCGCCTCCTCCACCCCCTGGACCCCCACCACCGCCTAGTGGAGGCATTCCCCCGCCACCTCCAGGGCCAGCAATGGCTCCTAGGCCAAGTGGTGCACCCGATCGTAGCGCCTTGCTGGGCCAGATTCAGGCAGGCAAGGGATTAAGGAAAGTCGAAACCAAGGATAGGAGCGCTGCGGCCACTGCAGGAAGAGTATTGGGATAACGGTTGGCGTGATTCTTTTGTATCCATTAATCTTTCTTGTCAATAAACTGATAATTAAAATGCAAAATTGTACCTAATTGAGAGTTGAGATTGGCATGAATGAATACATGACTAAGCGAACCATAGCCGCAAGAGGAAGGCGGTGAGGGTGGTCATAAAAGAAGTTCCCGGAGCTCTTAACCTCACCTTCGTTGCAACTTCCGCAGATTCTCTAAGCCTCCATTCTCCAACAACTCCCACGACAGTCCAGCTACCCTTGACTAGAGTGGCCGTGCCCCTATCCCCGAGCACCTGCGATCGATTCTCCGTTGTGGTCACGGAGCGTTCAGCTAACTCAAATCGCAAGGTAGAACTGAGCCGTTCATACTTAAGGACTGTTCAATATGAACGCTCCGGATAGGTACGCCAAGCTTTTATATTGTTTACTTGCACAGAATTCGGGCTACCCTCGATGAGCTTGGTCTATCATAGTCGGATTATAGCGGTCGTTGCGAAACGGTTATTTGTGGTTGCGCTCCAACTTCCACCTTCATTATCATGACCACCGCAATCGCCAGTAGCTCCATCGCGATGGTCACTACCACCACCATCATGGTAGCGCGTCTTTCACCGTCACACGTCGTCGTTGAGATAAATATAAATATGCACCTCCCAGCTATTTCCTGCCCTCCACGACAACAAGTACTAATCTACTGCCCGGAACGACTGTAACCTCCCAAGATGCCAAACGCAATCAGACAGCTCATCGAGGATAATCCGAACTGCATCTAGCGCAATCATCGTAAGGGAAATCACCATATTGAGCACAAGCCTGACTACAATGACACCTTTAGGTTCGAGCTATTTCTGCTAGACGAGGGCGAGAAGAAAGTCGAGACCAAGGACGAGACTCGTAAGTTCCCCCTCCCCACCGGGGCTCCCGCGCTCGCCCCCTGCTAACCCACGTCCCAGGTGTCCCCAACACTGCCGTCTTTACCTTCAACAAAGAAGACCACACGCTCGGCAACCTACTCTCGCAGCGCCTGCACAAATATCCCTGTGTCACCTTCTCCGCGTACAAGATCCCACACCCGCTCTTCGCCAAGTTCGAGCTCCGCATCTCAACCGACGGATCGACGACCCCACGCGAGATCCTCGTCCGTTGTTGTGAGGAGATCATCCATGATCTCGATGTCCTGAATAGCAGCTTCACGACCGAGTGGCTCGGCAAGAAGATTGTGACTGAGGGCGAGCAGGACCGGATCGCACGCGAACAGAACAATTTCTAGGCTGCGCAGGGACTGTGATTGTGGTGGATATGACGGTTTCTTGACGCTTCCTGACATCCGTAGGGTCGTATGGAAGTGAATGCATGCATGAATGGCGTTGTGGGATAGATCACTGGCCTAGCCGCGGCGTTATGGAGACAAGGGAATCTTGGGTTGGACTTTTGATCGGCTCGGCCTTCTGGCATCGAGAAATTTCGCGCAATTGAGTAGGAATTCAATGCGATAGGACCCAACTTATGCTGCACAGGATGAATACATAAAAGTTCTGCTTCATAATCTGGATGCTTGATAAAAGGCGACTCAAAGTCAAACGAGACACATAAATCATGAAGGGCCAAAAAAAATTATTTTTTTTATCTCAAAGTACTGATACCCCGTTTTATTCCTAACCAAGCCAAACCTCAACGCCAAATCCCAAGACATCATCCCTGAAATCGCACCTCTATAATCCTCATTAAATACACACCTATGTGCCCCTTTCCATCTCCCTCCCTTCCCTATCCTCGCCCCCCAACAACCTCTCCAAATCCGCCAATCCCGCCCCAGCTCTCTTCTTCTTCACCTTCTCCGCAAAAGCCAAGCTCATAAGCCTGCGCTTATCATTCTGGATCCCAAGCACTCTCTCTTCCACACTGCCCTCAACTACAAGCCTAAAGACCTTGGTCTCCCTCTTCTGACCCAGTCTATGTACGCGATCGACTGCCTGATCCTCGATGGCGGGCGCCCACCAACTATCCGCCAAGATGACCTGGTTAGCTGCGACGAGGTTGAGGCCGACGGAGCACACTGACAGCGAGGCGAGCATGATGGTCGTGCGGTCATCGGTGTCGAGCGCGTCGAGCGCGTCATCCCGCTGCGGTGCCGTCATGCTGCCATCTATTCGTACGAACTTATAGCCTGCAGCTTGGAGGTGGGATTGTAAGATGTCGAGGAAAGAGGTCCATTGCGAGAAGACGATGGTCTTCGTGGATGGATCTTTCGATGAGGCGTGCAGGATGGATAGGAGGGCCGAGACCTTACTACTTCGGTCGCTAGCGATAGACTCTTCGTCTTTGAGCTGATCGAGCGTTGGGGTTGCGGTTTCTTTTGCAGGTTTCACGGTTGTAGAGGCGAGGGAGTCGAGGGAGACGCGGCACATGGGGCATTTGTGCTGCGTGTCTACGACGCGCTCGATGCAGGGGGTACAGAAGATGTGGGCGCATTTTGTGATTACGGGGTCACGCATCTGGTCTAGGCAGATGGGGCAGTCTTCTTGTGAATCGATGGAGAGCTGGAGCATCTTTTGTAGGGCGACTTTGTTTTCTTCGGTGAGGTCCACGACGCCTTCTGCTTCGAGCTGCTTCATAATGCTTTCGAGACGCTCTTCGCCGACGAGCTTCCAATGGTTGCAGAGCTGACGCATGCGCAGGAGAACTTCGAGGAGGTGGCGGTACATGTCCGAAGCGTTCTTGCGTCCCATGAGATTGCTACGGTAGATATCTAACGTACCCTTGGCTTGAGCTTCTAGTGCATCGTACTTTTCCTGCTCATGGGGATGCAAGTTGATTTTGTGGACGTATTCAGAGAGATCAGGAAGACGCAGGTCAATGAACGACATTTCTTTCTTCCGCCTCAGGCAAATGCCAGCCATGAGAAGTTGTAAAGCCTGGCTTCCTTGGCCATCTCCCTGCATGACTGGACGGATGATGGCACTGTGGAAGATATCAAAGGTATCCAAGCCGCCTGAGAGGCCCAGGAACCGGACAAGTGAGTATAGGTCTTTCAAGTTATTGATAATGGGTGTGCCTGTCAATGCCCACCGAGACTGCGCTAGTAGATTGGTAACTGCAACTGTCTTCTTAGCTTTCGGGTTACGTATGTTATGACCTTCATCTAGAATGATGCGGCGCCATGTGACGGAGAACACTCCTGATCGCCTTGGAAGTTTAGTGCTCTTCTGAGAGTACCATTCAGATGACACACTGTCATATGTACTAATTACGACATCATAATCCTTGATGGTTTCGGGATTAATTGGTTGCTTCCGTGTTCCATGATAGAACATTACCCTCAAAGCATACTTTTTTTTGATATGCTTCTTCATTTGCGAGCTCCAATTGCTCATAACGCTAACTGGGGCGAGGATAAGAGTGGCATTAGAGACACGTGATGCATTATGGGGATTTTCTCGATCCGCCATGATCAAGGAAATGACCTGGATGGTCTTCCCCAAGCCCATATCATCAGCTAGGATACCACCGCTAGCAAGCGAGGGGTTGGTGATAGAAAAATTGGTGGCAAGGTTCGTGAACACATCGGGCATGGTTGGATGGCGTTGCCAGAGCTGCACGACTTCCTTTGTGCCACGAGCAGGAAGCTTGGGATCTTCTCTCTGGAGCATCCATTGGAGGCCCTGTAGCTGGAAAGGATGGAGCTGGGTGAGCATTGCCTTTGGTTGAGGAGCTTCCGGCATTGCCGCCTGTAAGCGGTCAGTGAGAGGGTTCCAGCCAGTTGAATCACAAGATCACTTACCAAATCCTCTTCCTTGACGCCAAACTGCTCAACGACTTGGTCCATATTCCTTGGATTGAAGCGTTCACTCTCACCAATGATATCTTCGAGGCTAGGCCCAAGACCAAGCCCTTGCGAAGAGCCGCCGGCATAGACTCCCATCGGGTTATCCCAGTCTATGCCATTGCTTGGGCTAACGACAGCGCCTCCATTCTTTTTGGCATTCTTTGCATCCTGAGCAGCGAGCTTCCGTCTCTCCTTCTCGGCGTTGGCTTCCTTTCTGATTCTGTCCTTTGCGTGACCGATGGGTAACCCATCCACCTTCAGCTGCTGGATCAAATTCTCTCGCTCGATAGGCTCGTTCGTTCCATAAAGCCTAACATCGATTGGACACTCAAAGTGGCCTTTGTGACCAGTAATGAAGCCTTCAGGCACAATGCTCCGCTTGTCCAGATAATTCGCCAGCTTCGCTGCGATATTCCTTGGTATATGTCCAATTTGCTCGCCTTGCACATTTAGCACCTGAATAGCATTGCCTGCACCTAGTTAATCGCTAGTGATAGATAGTTCGCATGGCAGACTTACTATCGTATTGGTTATACGGTTCTCGTCTTAGCACGACCATTTCTCCAATAGTTGCATATCCATTGTAATACCTACATCCAACAATCTTTGCCGGGAGGATACCATACAAGTGATATTGGTATTGCTTCTCTCTCGTCAGATCCACCACGTCATCCTCCTTTTCCTCGTGTTCATCGTCATCATCGATGAGTAATGCATCTGCCTGCGATCCCCCTGAAGCTATGTGATAAGGTTGTGAAGCGCCGTATCCGTTTTCGACGCGTGCATGCTTTGCTGGGCGCGGTTCCGATGACGTTGGCTGAGATTCAGTATATCCTTGTGAGGATGAAGGGTTTGTGAAGGTTTGAGAAGATGAGACACGGTCATGGCAATCGTCGGTCAAATCAATCGTATCGATATGCCTCTTCTGTCGGAGCATTGCTGAATGTCATTGCCTGTAGTCCAGGCTGAATTGAGCAATAAGCGATGTGGAGATAGTTCTAGTCGGGAGCTGGGACGTACCGAGCGCGTTGGGCCGGACAATTTTAAGGTTACACTAGATAGTCTGGGCGCGCTAGAACGCGAAATCCTGTGACAACGGCTGAAGTCACGAACCTTCGAGTGATCAGTGCATTCAGAGGTTTACGACAATTCACCGACCTCAACGGAGTGAACTAGAAAAAATTGTTTATTCGTCATATGTATAGGTATCTACGTAATCGATGTATGTCTCGTCCTTTGTCATGCACGTCTCTAAGGAAGCCAGCCACGACAAACCGTTATGCGCACATTCTCATCCCTTCCAAATTATGTCGCAAGTTGAACGTCACCGATAAACCGACGTTTACGCAGACTGTTCCAGCTCCAGTTCATACTCGCGCGCATCTTGGAACAGGTCAATCAAGCAGCCGGCCGACCACGCTTGCGTCGGACACGAATCTCCGCAGAAGGCGCCATCCTTTTGAGTGAGCTCCGTCAACCCAGCCCAAGGACTTTCTTTGAGTGCCTGCATGCATCCTGCTAGGCGCCGTGTTACCTGCTGGTAGCTCTCTACTCGTTCATCCGCTGTCTTGCGCCTCTTCAGATCGAACTTGAGAAGGGCGCGGCAAAAGAACCCTGTTGGCCATAGCCACTCAGGACCCTGGTGGTAGTTCCTTCCCTTGGCCGTGTGGAAATCCGTCGAATCCTCGCTATTGATGTAGTATGGTCGGTAGTTGAGATCTGATGGGTCGAGTGTCTTCATACCCTGCGGTCCAAGAAGAATTCTGTCGGCCATTTGGAGAGCGTAAAGAGCATGGTCAGGGTCGAAGAGTTCAGGGGCGACGGTCATAGCGACGGGAAAATTTGGGCGTAGTTGGTAATCTTCATATTCTTTTCCAGACTTGTAGAGATCCTTGTAGATACCACGGCGGTTGATTATCTTGGAGTTGACATCGTACTTGGCATCATCTCGAGGTGCTCGAGGAATATAGAAGGTACGTTCGAAGTTGGCCTTTATCTTGTCCGCCCAGGCTTTAAATGAAACTGTTTCGCCATTTTCCAGTGTCACGCCTTCGTACTTGTAGTTACCCTCCTCATACAGCTCAGAGATCCAACGGAGACAGCTGAACAACATACCGATCATTTCGACCGGAGCGCCATCCCGAGGAGTCCCCGGAACACCCTTGCTGCCAGCCTTTTCGCTTTCACCCATCTTGTCCATCCATGTGCCGCAATTCCACTGGTTGCCACCAAAAATCAGTCCGGTCTCCCAATCCGTCCAAATCTTTATATTGAAGCCTTCCGATTTCATTTGACTGTCAATGTTGGGGCCAGCGTCATACTCGCGGAAATCTAAGCCTGTAGCGTGCCTTTGCAGGGTCTCCTGAATGATATCCTCAATAGTCGATGACTTGGAGTACGCTCGCTTGTCGTTGTGCGGGAACCATGTGTCGTCATATGGTAGGAAACGGCGTTTGACGTTGTCTTGAAGGAGACTCAGGCCATTGGGCACGATCTTGGTGTAGTCCTGGATATTTTGAAGGAACCACCAGATTGAGTCTCGCGAGTTATACCGGGGAAGCTTGCCTCCGCTGAGTAAGTTAGGGATCATGCCATGTTTGAGCACGCTGGCAAAAGCATGGATGTGTTCTCTTGCATCTACATAACGGCCAGTGCCCATGTACAGACCACGTGCGGAAATGCAGATGTCGCGACCCCAGCAGCGAGCCCAATCGTATGCGAAGTGAGGCAGACCAGCTGCCATACTAGGCACACTCTTGTCCGGCCAAAGGGAAGCGCTGTTCATGTAACCAGTCATCTGGCTGCTGACAAGCGCGAGACTGCGAAGGAAGGCCTGTCCGTTGCGAACATTCTCGCTCATCAGATCCATGTGACGATCAATTGCAGCATTGTATGCCGTCTGAATCACCATAGCAAAGTACCTCGGCAGTAGGAAGCTGGGAAGCTTGCGAATTGCGTCGAAGCGCTCTTTGAGCCATTGTGAGACACCCGCGATACGGTGATATTTTCTCTTTTCTGACATTCGCTCGAGTCGCCCAACACAGTAGTCAAGCGCCCATTGACCTTCTCGGAGGTGGTTGCAGAGTGGGTGCCCGAGATTGTTTTCGTTCACTATGTCCCGAAGCACACTCCACCAACCTTGCAAGCCAGCATACACCAGAGGGCCATGACCTGGTATATTGTATACACCATCCTCACCATTCGATGCGTCACGTTCTTCTGCATCACATCGGTAAAGAATGAAGTTGAGATCCGCCAAGGTAACGTCTTTGAATGCAGCCCGGGCTCCTGTAGTGACATATTTGTCGAGACCTTCACCGTGTTCTGCACTCGGGACCATGGTCTCGAATAGGGCAATACTACCAGGTGGGAAATAGTGTGGGATTCTGATAGTGGTTGAGTCGGAATCCGACTCAATTTTGACGCCTTGCAGCTCCTTAGTCATACTAGGTAGACCACGTAGGTAACTTTTATCGCTAATCACTGCAGCTCTTGTCTCAGGGCTGTTGTCTACTTCAAGGTTCCAACTACCGATCAGCTCGGCCTTCGTACCGGGCAGCTTAGTAGGGCCAAAATCGGCGTTCCCTATGCCGTAGCCGGGAAAGGCAGTGTGGGCGATCAGGAAATAACCGTGTCTTGTTCGAGGGTTGACCCTGTGGACAGTGATATATTCCTTGTCGTGATGAATGTACGTCTCCGTGTACTCTTTCTTGCCCATCTCGACGTGGATGTTGTTCAAAATCTTTCGAATACCTCCAATCCCGCCTTCGCCAGCTTGGGCTTTGATCTCCTCGCCAGTCGAAGATGCCGAAGTGTACAACCTCTTCTCGTGAACAAGCTCAATGAGTTCGGGGTAGATCTCATCGAATCCCATAACACTACCGGTTGCACAAGCGCACATGGCGACAAGTGCGGCACCAGGAAGAGTATCTCGAGCGTCCCGTTTTTGTGCCGGGGTTTCATTATCATGCGTGCAATCCATGAACAGAGCATGAACAGGACTTCGCTTGATTTTGTGAACAATTTCATGCTTGGTTGGCGTCGTCCCGTTTAAAAGCGATGAGTGCTCGGCGTTCAGCACCTCGTCGGTCTCGAAGCTGCCAATAGGCACCCCACCGTGCCGGTGGACAAGTCTGCTCAATTCTTGTGTACTCCAAGCTTGCATCCCCTCCCGGATGAGCGAGGAAATGCCGAGACGCATAACAAACTTGAAGTCCATCTGTTCTGAACCAGAGAACAACTCGGCGGCGATGAAAAGATTCGGGTTCACAGTTCTAGCCTGGTCCAGCATATATTCGGCGACATGAATGGGGGTAGAATGGCAGTTGTCAATGCGAAATCCATGGAAGTATTTGGCCATTAGACGTGTGTACTTCGCCATATGGTCCCACAAGAAGGGATTGTCCTCCGGGCCATTGCCGTAGCGAAGTTTTACGCAATCACCCCAAACGATGACTTCTCTCCTCAGATAAGCACGGGAATTTGGCCCAGCATTGTCGCGCATCGCATCTGCGGCCCAAACCCAACCATTGTTGACTAGTGCGAGAGCTTCCGGATTGTGCTTCTTGGTGACATCATTTAGCGGTAGCCGGGTAAAGTAAGGCTCGATCAGCGGGCTTGCATCAGTGATTTCACCCATCTTCGGACCGTGGCTGTCAAGTCGGCAGTACTTTATTCGATTAAAAAGCTGTTCCATGAGTTCTGCTGCATCTCCATCATACTCGCGGTAGAAGTGAAGGTTAACCTCGTCAAGAATCTTGTGGATTGTGCCATGGGCTGCTCTTTCATCAGGCGTAGCACTAGTACGGCTATCGAACCGCCCAAATAAGGCACACAGCAGTGCAGCACCGACAGAAGGATCCATATGACGACGGTGTCGTTCACCGAGCCTATCCCCGCCGCGTAGGGCATGATCCACTAGCCAGTCAGCTTTTGTCTTCAACGACCAATCTTTGACAACATCAAGCCCGCGAATTCCAGCTTCACTAAAGCTGTCTTCTGGAAAGGTTACTTCTCCAGCCACCCAAGACTTGACTATCGTGTCCGTATCCCGTCGGACATCGAGCACATAGTATTCCCAAAGTTTAATCCTGTTAAGGACTTCGGTCTTCACGCGTTCCATAACCTCGACAAGGTCATCAACACTCTGGAGTTTTGTTGGCAATCCCAGCGAAGCGAGGTCCTTGCTGAACTTCAGGAGAGCAGTGTCGAGGTCAAGAGCTGCTTTCAACCATGGTGCAGTGTCGACGTTGTAGCCTGCTTCCGGATGATACTGGAGCCATTTACTGTTATTTGCAGTATGATTCAAGACAACATCGGTCATGGACAGCAGATTGAACTCCCCTTGCATCTTCTTGACCAAGTCGGCAACGTCCTTCTCACCATGGGGGAAAGCACCCTTGTCGAACTGATGCTGATCGTAGATACTGTACGGCGAATTTGATTCGCCTCGTACATTCAATGGCGTAAAGTGAACCATATTATAACCTCTTTGACTGATGCCTCGCAGGTGATTATCCCAATCCGTTGGGTAATTGCCCATGAACTTGGACAGGATCGAGAAAACAATTATTGATTCTACAGGTAATTGCTGACCCCGAAGAGATAATCGCGGGCAGATGTCAATGTAGTAGGTATTCGTCCTGGTGGGCGTTGGAGAAGCAACGTCGGTAAACGACCATTCTGGCAACGGCGTATAAGTTGTGTAGAAGGAATAGGCGTTTGCTTCGTAGATGGGAATGTCGATCTCAGTGGTGCCGTTAAAGTCTGGTTTGAGCCTGCCATGTGCGGTCAGTCGGTGTTAAAGGGGAAAGGAAGATGTCCTGACTTGTATTCCAGGTAGCGGCTGCGCTCGAACTTTTCACCCTTGGCTGGGATATTCACCCAGAGACTGCCGTGGCGACATATTGAGCTTGTTCCCTCGATCTGGAAGCGGATACAGTATGCAGGCTCCTGAGGAGGCGGCAGATATATGTAGGTGCCCGGGACGGCCGGTGCTCCAGCATCGGTCAATGGCAGCAGGTAGACGTCCTGCGTCGCAGGTGGCTGAGATACAGACATAACTGCGGGCACAGCGAAGCAGCGGAGAATTGAAAAAAAAAAAAAAAAAAAAATATGCGGACGGCTGGCTTGTATATAATCACAAAGAGTGCAAAGATATTTCCGCGTTAGGACGATGATGGTGATGATGGTGATGATGGTTAGGACACGAGGAGTTGGGGAGAGAAGGAGATCGAAGGGATCGGGCTCAGGACGAGATCTTGTAGTAGAGAGTAACGTAGCGGAAAGAGCTCGAGGGTGGGCGCAATTGCCCGTCGCAATGGGGAAGGGAAGAGGCCAGCAGTGAGGACAACAATGCTGTTACTTGGCTGAGATCGGCGCAGCAGGTCTCTCAGGAAGGAGCGCGCTCTAGGAACCGCAGTCGCGACGGTGCGCCTACGTCATCCTCCGAGCCAAGGCATCAAGCCCTCCTCCCACAGGGCGGTCAGTCTCAATCCCATCCACCATGCCGTCCCCGGTCTAGAGAGAGAGATGAATGCACGCCCCTACGTATACAGGTAAACCTCCTACCTACTTATGTACCTCCTACCTCTAAACAATGAGCGAAGGCAGACGGAAGAACCCGCAGCCTTTGATACGCTTAGCCCTGTTGGGACATCCACGTGAGGCAGCTTAATTGGATACGCAAACTCATCGTCACCCTAGCATTGGGAGCGAGGAGCCAAGCGCACACATATTTTAAAGGTGCGGCACGCACATCCATGGCGCCATAATCCTAAAATACTCTCTTCTTCCTTCCTGGCGATTCTCTGTATTATCGTACATAGCACCCTCCTCCGACAGTTGACCCGTTCCTCTCCCAACTACCCACTCATCACCTCCCGCCAAACACCAAGGAACGACTGTCCGTCCAAATTCAGATATGCAGAGAATGCATAACCGCGCAAGAAAACGCGCATAGAACTCCACCGCTTGCACTAACTGATCAAAAACGAAATAGACCTGATGCCACGAAGCCTTAAGACTGGGAACGGGTATCGTGACTCCGTGACAGCCAGATGACCAATACGTGAACCGAACATGCAAAATTCAAGGAAAATCCAAACCCTCTTTTTATCATCACATCATTCATATGCACTCCCAAAAGAATATCTCTCGCTTGTCATCCGGCCATTAGAATTTAATCGAAAATGGGGAGCTCGGTGGATTGGTCAAGTCTAGTCGAAAGTTGGTCTCCGAGCCCAGCCGGGCATGCTGAGCTTGCGTGGGGGTAGCAGTATTATCATCCTCATCAGCGTCCGGATCCGCGCTCATAGAGGGAGATGCTCGGGTTGGGGCCCCACGAGAATTGAACGTCTCTCGGCTGTCTGATGAAGAGATTGCTCGGTCCGCGGACTGATCCTGTTCGACTGGAACCGTGCGTTTAGAACCGCTAGGCCTCTCGGCAGAATGGAGTGACGCGTTCGGCGGAGTAGCCCGGTCGGAGACCATACTTCGGTCCGCGGAGATGCCTCGGCTAGATGGTTTGCTGCGGTCGGCGGACTGGCTTCGGCCAGAGCTGCTATGAGGAGGCTCGCCTAAATAAGCAGAATTCACGTGTGAGCTTTTCGTCTTTCCCGAGTTCTGATGAGTATTTCCGTTTCGGGTAGGAGTAGATGGGGGTTTCGCAGGTTCAAGTAACTTCACCTCTTCAACCAGAAACTCCTTTTCGGTCCAGCAACCTTGCCAGCAGTTCCTCCAATCTAGGATCAAGAACTGGAAACAGAACGCATCAATCTTGATAGCCGGTTGGAAGCATATGCATAGGTTGTTGTAGTTCATCTTGTTGAACTCCGAACATGAATGCAGGAGGCTGATATGGCAAGTAATCGCGAATAGTAGGTAGTAATTGAAAGGCGGCAACTTCGAGAGTTCATCCTTCAACATCTGAGGGGTGCTTTTGGCCCCTGCACACTCTGCTTGGATACGTGCTTGGGTAGCTTTGGGAAATATCTCGTCCGGGAGCTGCCGAAGCCAGTTCTTAAATAGTGAACCAATGACGTTGGGGTCCTGAAGATTTTCGTCCGCGATCAAGTCGATGTCACGCTCTATAAGGTGTAAGTCAAACACATGAGCGGTTGTGATGGGAGTGCGGACCTTGATCAAATCTCTGTTCGTAATACCTGATGGTATGCGTAGCTCCCGGTACGCGATAGAGGCCCTCTTCTTCACAGCCTTTCATGTTGAGATAACTGTTAATCGAAGGTCAGCAATAGCACCGAGCTGGGGAGGGTATCGTGACATACTCAATGCACCGCCATGGGAGGGCTGGCATCCAAAATTCTGTCTTATCCTTCGAGTTCTCTAGCCGGCTTGATATTCTAGTTAATCTTGTCTGCTCAACCAATGGAAGATGTATGATCTTGAACTGGTATTGCTCCTTAGGAATCTGAAGATTCGTCTCGTGGTTGCTAGAACTGCGCCCCAGTTTTCCGAACATGCCCTTCCGGGCAGTCTCCATCTTTTCTCCCATCTTCCGCGCCCCTGATCCCAAGCTCGACATCAGTGCTGCGCCTCTGCTTTCATTATATGAGCTCGATGTGACCGAGTTCTGCTCCGCTCTGTCCCTGCGTGTAGGGACATCGTCATCAATCCGAGACGACTCATGTCGATCAGCGGACTGCGTCCGCAATTTTCCGAAAGAGATGTTCTGACGCCAGGACTGGCCCTTCTCTATAGGGGCCGTCTTCAACGGAAGAGCTTCGCTGTTACTATTCCAGGATGCTGACGGCTCCGCGAGATGTTTAGGGGCATTTGCCTTCTGTTTGCTGCGGTTGTCTTCGATTTTGATCGATTTTGACCTGGAAAGCATCCCTTGCTTCTTAGGCTTAGAAATACTGCGCTTAGGATCATTTGACTCCAGATTCGGGTCGAAAATCTCATGAGATTTTCCAGACCCACTGTTGGTCCTCTGTTCAGAGCCTGTTATATCGGATTGAGCATCTATTCTGTTAGTGCCCCGTTCCCAGAAAGTATATGGAGATGCTTACCTTCCGAATTAGGTGTCAGGACTGGCCGGTTTAGTTCTGGCGAAGATCCGCCGTTGTGGCCATTGGCATAAAAAGTGTTCGGTGCCTCTTGGTTTGGGACTTGGCGAATCGAATTGTCGGTATTCGTTAAACGAGACGAGGATTTGGTGGCGTGGAAATTTGAAAAGATACTTTTTGAGTCTTTGCGTTGCTTCGGTGAGGCCGGGGACTGGGGCATATCGCGGTAGGCAGGGGTGGGTGTCGGTAGATCCATGCCATTATCATACGGTGCATTCGGCGACCTAGGGCTTCGTGGACTCATTGGTGATGCGATATTCTCCTTCCCTCCCTTTGACCGCATCGCAAGTGAAAGGGACGATGACTTAGGCATTTTTCGCAGAGGTTTCTGGTGAGTCTCCCAAGACTATTTAAATCTTAGCACATCCGTAGCACAGTCCCAAAGTCGGCTCTTCTATGTACGAGCTTAACTCTTTCCCAGCAGTGGACAAAATACCTCAGAAAGTGTGTTGAATAGAAGCGCCTCGACTTGCGGATATGTCAAGGATCGATCGGACTGATGTCGGCGGGGCGCGTTCGGATAGCGCAGTCGAGACGTGGGCGGCTCTGGTGGAAGCGGTGCATAGGTTGACCCGTCTTTGGTAGACCGATCGGATGTGCTCGATTGGGTTTGGGGGCTATATTGGTTCATGATTGTCAGCGAGGTTTTAGTATGTGGAAGGAGGCCCGAGCTGCGGAATTTAAGGGTAAGAGAGAGCAGGTGGTACGAACTGTAACAGCCCTACTGGAGCGGAGTAATCTCTTTACACAGTACTGAGTGAAGTCGAGCTTGATCCTCCTCGCTTGGTTGTGGAAACTGCAGGAACCCTACACAGGAGAGACGCCTAGAGCTCGTGTGACCCGTGACTGCCCGATATATACGGTCGCTGTGTCCTCGATTCAAGGGGTGGTGATTGTCGGCGGGGGTGCGGTGACTGGCGAGATGTAGCTCCAATCTATTGCTTCCTCACTCTGTTAGTCTGGCTGCTCGGATGCGAAAGGAGCGGTGCAGAAGCCGACTATGTTGTACAACATTGGATCTGCCACGATGCCTAAACAAAGACGAAGGGAGGGGCTAGTCTTGACGTTGTTGTCGAGCACCGCTACTCACCAACTGTGCCTGAATAAGGGCGCGCGACCTAGTTCAGCGCGAGGGACAAAGAGGCGTGGTCCCGTGGATGAGGGCTGTCTGAGTAAGGTAGACTCTGGCGCGGCGGTCGCAGTAGCAGCAGCAGCAGCAGCAACAGCAACGGAAGAGGAGAGGTGTTCCTGGAATGGTGCTAATTCGGGCGGATTGAGCGTATCGGTGTGGATCTGGCTAGCAAGCGTCAGTCGCCCGCAGCGGAAATGCAAAGGCCGACGACGTATGGGAGGCAGTAGGAGTTTGCGCAGCGGCAGGAGGGCGAGGCCGAAGAGTGCAAAATTGCTTGTGTAGACGCTGTAACCGCAGCCTGAGAAGAAAAATAAAAAGTTCGTCGATGGAAGAGTGAAATGCAGGACTCAGTAACGGTGAGTCCGTACCTTGACCTGCAGGGCGAGGAGTGCGGCGGCAACACTGGGTGATTCGTGGGCGCTCGGGCCCAGGAGATCAAAGGCGGTGGGTGGACTTAGGACTGCCCAGTGGATGGACAAGGGACGGCAACGGCGGCCGCGGGAGCTGAACCACAGGCGCGCACAGGAACAGCAGGAGCAGAGCCAAATCAGTCAAATCCCAGTGCGAGCAGTCAGGCTACAGGCCCGCGTATACAGGACGGCGGGCTGACGAGGGGGCAGCCCAGGGGCAATGCGATGCGTGCATACATACGATGCGGCGGCGGCCGTTGGACCCAGACCATCGAGCGACCCCTCAGGAGTCAGGTCCGCTCTGCGCCGGGAACTGTGAGAGCCCCCCGGCCAAGCATCGCTCTTGCCTGTTTCATCCCCCGGTTCCCGCCGTTTCTGCTGCGTCAAGCCTCACCTCCAGACTCCCGGCCCTCCATATCTATCCCCCACCACAACCTTGGAATACCCAAATCCCCGCGAGTCCCGCCATGTCGCTCGTGTCAGGCCCCGGCCGCGGCGGGGTCGCCGCCATGCCCGTTGAGATGCGCCTGTTCGTCGACAAGCACGTCCGCTATATCCAGAGCCTCGATACCGTGCGTCCGCCCGCCTGCCGTTGATGCATGCATATGGTCATGATGCGTATGCAAAACCCCAACTTCTCCGCTACTGACTTAGGCCCAGCGCAAGGACGAGCTGGAGTACTGGCTCACTGAGCATCTCCGTCTCAATGGCCTGTATTGGGGCTTAACCGCTCTCCATCTACTCGGCCATCCAGATGCGCTTGCGCGGGACGAGGTCATCAGCTTTGTCCTCTCGTGCCTGCACGATAACGGCGGCTTTGGCGCAGCTCCCGGCCACGACCCCCACATGCTGTACACGGTCAGCGGCGTCCAGATCCTGGCGACCCTAGACGCCTTCGATGAGCTGGAGAAACGCGTCACGGGCGGCCGCAACAAGATTGGCCAGTGTGCGTTTGTTTGAAACCCGCAAGCTATGAGATCGCAGTGCTTATGCTTCTCAGTCATCGCAGACCTGCAAGACCCCGAGACAGGCACTTTTGCGGGAGACGAGTGGGGCGAGCAGGATACCCGGTTTTTATATGGAGCTCTAAATGCCCTGTCCTTAATGGGACTCCTCCATCTCGTCAACGTAGACAAGGCTGTTGCGTACATCCAGTCGTGTGCCAACTTCGATGGCGGCTATGGTACGAGTCCCGGTGCCGAGTCACATTCTGGTCAAATTTTCACGTGCGTTGCTGCTCTGGCCATCGCTGGCAGACTTGACCTTGTCGACCATGACAGGCTCGGCGCCTGGCTTAGTGAACGCCAACTCAAGAACGGCGGGCTCAATGGTAGGCCCGAGAAGAAAGAAGACGTATGCTACAGCTGGTGGGTGCTTAGTAGCCTTGCCAACCTTGACAGACTGCACTGGATAGACGGTGATAAGTTGGCGGTCTTCATTCTCCAGTGCCAGGTAAGCCCTCTACTCTATCAATCCACATGTCACGTTACCTGATGAATGAAGGATCCCGAACTGGGTGGAATCGCAGATCGACCAGGTGACATGGTCGATGTGTTTCACACTGTCTTTGGGATTGCTGGTTTGAGCCTCCTCAAGTACCCAGGCCTTGTTGAGGTAGATCCAGTGTAGTAAGTAGCTTCGCTCCGCCACCGTATACGCATTGCTAATACCCGCTACAGCTGTATGCCAAGGTCGGTGATAAAGAAGTGTTTAGGCAAGTAATGTAATGGTGTAGTGGCGATGAAATGTGGCGGATCTCACGTAGTGACGCAGCGTTGTTAAGATGACCCGTAGCCTTGGTCCACCCCATTTCTTGTTTCCTTTTTGCATTATTGTGACAAATCTTCTCGTTGTCCCTCTCGCTGTCTAATAACTTTCGTCTCCTCTTCATGAGGTGAGAGATACAAAGCAGGAGGAGAGTGAAGTCGCTGGCGGTTCTGGAGCGCCAAGGCATTTCCACGTGCCCTAGGCCACAGAGCCGCCAACTACAAATGCTGTGCCCGCTCACAATTACCTGCTTCTCTCCTGATCTTTCCTTCGCGGGGAGCGCTTGTTCCTACCTCTCCTTCACGCCCTTTCAACAGTCAACAATACTCTAAGAGCTGCGGAAGCGGCTAGGCCTTCCGTGTGCCTTCATATCTCTGTGCTGATCCTTTACCACTTCTCCTTCTCCACAACCAGCCCGCTCCTTTCTAGTCGTTGTCTTCATCACCGTTGCATTCCGACGAGAGCACTTTCACATCCATTGCTCTGCTCTCTTGCGTTCATTACCACCGGCGTGCGGCCGACGTGCTGCAATGGCGGCCAACGGCATCCCGCTGCACTGCAACATCTGCCCGAAGAAGCCAAATTTCAGCGATGTATCTCACTTGCTCACGCACATTGCCAGCAAGGGCCACCTGTCCAACTACTACAAAGTCAAGGTCCGTTCTGGGACAGAAGATGCCTCGCGCCGTCTAATTGAGACGTACGATCGGTGGTACGCCGAATGGAACGTCGAGGAGCTAATGTCGGAGCGAATGAGCCAAAAGGACAAACGCCGGACTCGAGCAAGACCAGGAGGTATGGTCTTCCCCGGGGCCAGACGAGATCATGACTCCTGCCTACTAACGTTTCACTGTGCGCAGCCCGCCCCAGTCCAGCACCTCCAAAGATCCAGGCACCAGCCCCGCGTTCCACTCGTCCTCGCGTTGCGGTGAACAACTTGCTAGACCCGCGTCTGTCGGAGCAGCAGGTGATCAAGCTCGAGAACTCCCTTACCCCCACTCCCACCCCGCAACCGGGTCCTATTCTTCGCCACCGACCCTTTGCCCCTAGGTTGCAGTACTGGCCGACGGACTCCCGGTCCACCTCACAAAGTTATACCAACCAGGACTACGAAACCTCAAGCGAGTATTCGGACCCGAGCGAACGGAAACGTTACCATTATACCGTGGAGGACTCCTGTGCCATCGAAGATGATCCCGCGGACACACTCACCACCACCACCGAGGATCCGATGGCCGTCAGCGAGAGCACCAAACTAAAGGGTGTGTACTGGCCAGGCATGGATCTCTTTGATTCTGCCACGCCCGAGATGCGGCGAAAGAGGAACCAGAAGAAAGACATCTCCGTCGTGGAGCAGTTAGAGCTTAATTCGCAAGTGGTTGAGCCGACGGAGCTCATCTTCACACCGCAAGGATCGTTCAAGCGGCAGCGAAGAATTTCAAGCTCCGTCATCGACGATGAAGAAGAAGAGAGCAGCCCGATCAAGGCCGAGAGCCCAGGGCCCTTACTAACACGTCCTCCCCTCACTGAATTGGATGTCAATACTATTCGCCATACCCGTCAATCCGTGCGGCCACAACTCCTTTCCTACCTCACCGGCACCCATTACAGAGATGAACGCGGTAGCTCCAGCCATAGCTACGCCGACCATGCTCCACGCAAAAGGCGGGGATTTGACGTTTTCCAAGACGACGACATCCCTTTCGGCCAGCCTACGCCCTTGAATTATCTGACAGCTGGATATCACCAACAGCCGTCGCCGTCCCCGGCGCCAGCGTTCCCTCCCATGTATCAACCTGAAAATAAAGAGAACGTCATGCCTACATATCCCCAACTAGGATACGATCATCACCATCATCATCATCATCATCTCCACCACAATCACTCCGCCGGCTACCCCTACCATGCTTATGCATATGGTCTCGGACAAGATCAGCACGTGTTCCAGTATCACCCTCCTTTATACATGCACAACGCCTATCAGCAGCAGAATGATGACAATGATGACCAACGCACCCTCACCGCTCCTCCTTCACCATCGACCGGCTAAGCTCGTTCCAGCTCGTACCTCCCCTCAAAAAAAAAAAATCTCACAGCAATGCTTCCAATGGCCGGCCTCTCCATTTCGGCTTTCCTTCTGTCTCTCTATTCCTGGCTCGGTGACCTCATGTCGGTGTGGCGCCACAATTTCCAACTATACCACTTTCGCTTTCGGGGTTTGGTATTACTGTTCTGTTTTTCTTCAAGGGTGGTGCGGATTATGGCAACTCCAATGCTTCTGCAAGACTATTCCGATACTTACACGACATACTAATGACTCACGACATATCATACAATTTAGTATGGGTTAGCAACCAATGAATACGGATAGACACTGTTATAGACGACTCGAGGGGGCAATGGCATGCATACAGTACCAATAGTGCAATCCCGCCTGCTTCTTCTCCGAGCCGATGTCTGTTGAAAGACCTTCTACAGGCTTCATTTCGCAAGCACAGATGGCTGCTGGTGCAATGATAGTCGACCTTGTACAGTATCACTTCTTCCAATCTACATCACTTAAAGCAGGACTCTTGGTAGAGAAAATAACATATTTCCTGATCAAGTGCGGTCCGATGGTAATGTACTATTTTGACTGCGTGATTTCTGGACTTCTTGCGAGTTGCTTCAGACTATACGACTGCGTCAACCCTAGAGGTTTTGGATGACCCTCGTTTCAAGCTGAGTGACACGACCGACATGTGGGGTTAGGTTCAGCCCAGGACTAGGCCATAGCTTCCTCCAGCTCAAAAAAGCACGCCTGGTAGAGTACTGCGCTCGCACCTTCCTCACGTCGAGCGATCGCCAAGCACCTCATCAATACCGTCTATTTCCCGTCGCCCTGCAAGCCAAACAGCATCCCACTCCAGATACAGAACATGCCTCCCACCCTATCCCCAGCCATCTCCAGACCCTTAAGACGCCCCCATCTACTCCCTCTTAACCCCCAAACTACCCTCCTCGACCCCATTCACAACCGCATACACAGCCCTCAGCCCGGCCGCCACGATCCACATGGTGATCCCACTAAGCGCGAACAAGCCGACGCGCTGCCATGTGTCGAGCAGCGCAAAGATGGGATAGGGATAAAAGCCGTTATGGGAATAGCACAGCTCGATCCAGAACCAGTATGCGAATGCGAGGACAGTAGATGACGTGAGGAGTGCAAAGGAAGCGGTGGGTGGCGTAGGAGCGGTAGGCCAGGGGGGGGAGAGGAGGAGGGTGTCGAGAGTTAGGAGGACTGATGGGAAGAGGTGGAAGGCGAAGTCTGTGGCTAGAGGCAGCATGGGGAGATCTGGAGGGACAACAAGTTGAGGGTCGATGGCGCGGAGGCCCCAGTATAAGAGGCTTATGAGAATCTCGATGGGCGTGGCGATCAGGGCGAGATAGTTTTTTAGGGTGAAGAGGAGCGGGGAGGAGAGGGTATCGGCGAGAAGGGCGCAGGTGAAGCAGAGGGCGGAGATGGAGAGGCCGATTATGGTGAGGTACTGGAGGTGCCAGCCGTAGGAGTCGTTCTAGGGTGGTTAGTGGGGATGGGTGGTTGGGAGGGTTCTGGAGCTGTGACGGGTGATGAGTGTAGTGGAAATAAGTGTTTGGAATGTTTGTATGGGTTAGGTGCGTGTTTCATGGGTAGAGGAAAGAAATTGCGGATATGAGGTAATAAGAATAGAATAGAATAGGATGGATAGGATTGAATTTGAGAGAGGAAAGACAAAAAAGGCGGTATTAAAGAATAAGGGAAAGGGTTTCGTAGTTGAGAATGTAAGACAAACAGTTATTATGTCGCTGTGTCTTGAGGCCCATTCAAACACATCTTCGTTTCAATACATTGAAAAAAGTCTTAACAGTGTAGTATTTTGAAAACAGCAGGAAAGAATACTTACGATAACATTTGGATGATCCACCAGGCTAAACATGATATTAGCGTGATACATTACTAGAATAGGAGACCACAGAACTCACTATTTAAAGTCGATGTAAAAACAGATAAGCCCAGCCACCTGGGTGGCATCTAAGTACTATCCGTTACAGAATTGGCATTAGGCTTACATGTAATACACCAGAAAACCCTCTCGATGGAGACTCGAAACGCTGCAAATGATGGCGACTGCCTAGCTTCTTCACTGCTTCCGCTGCACTCATCTTCAATGCAACTATGTGTAGAACGCTATGGAGCTAGGATTGAGATAAAGTACAAGAGAAACTTATTCTAGGATAGAGTACTAGATGTCTACGGTCGAGAAACCTCGATGTAGCCGGTTGAGCCGCCAAGTCCACGCACGTGGGTCTATCAGCATCCGCTAAAGGAGGACTAGCTCATGGCCCGTGCAAACAGCCATTAACATTGAAATACAGGTCCCATCCTCAATTTGCATTTCCGGTCTCCTCATTTTCACTTCGCTGTAGACTGAGTTCCCGTTCAACTTGCCCCACTATCATACACAGCTTTGATTTAATCGGATTGCCCCCTCCACGGTAGATCTTCGGAATCACCTTCGCAAAGGCCGGCACTGCTGCATATCTTGGCTGCGCATGAGCAGCCAGTCTTCGGAAACATTCTCGCAAAATCGGCATCGGTGCATATGGTGAGCGCGAATCGGAATGGAAATGGGAGATCTCCGGTAACGCTAGATAAGATCATGCTCGAAGCTATGGAAACTAACCAATAGTTGGGCCTAGTGCTTCACTTGAGGTAGAGTCGTCATTCGTACCTGGGAGATGTCCCGGCTCGACGGGAGTGGTTTCCGATAGTAAGAGATGTATGTGAAGTAAGCATTGATATAAGGATTGCAACGTCTTTTTGTACGCCTCTGATTAAAACTTTCCTTCTCCTTTACCACTCTTAGTTTTAGAAGAAACCTTTTTCTCAATTAATCTTCGGTTTTCTTACCAATCGGATTCTATTTTGGTGAACTGTTCTGGCTGCTAGTCAGGAGCACGAACGCAATTGACTTGAAGATGACAACGAAAATAGAGACCATTCTACAATCTCTCACTATTGAAGAGAAGGTATCATTCTCTAGCAATTGACTTCGGAGCAGTGCCTAACGCATTTCCATAGGTCTCCTTATTGGCCGGGAGAGACTTCTGGGAAACAGTACCTATACCCTCTAAGGGTGTACCGGCTATCAAGGTGTTTTACACCCAAACTCGCAGCCTCCTAGTTATGAGCGACTAATAGCGGCCTAGACATCTGACGGGCCCAATGGTGCTAGAGGTGCAATCTTTAATGGTGGAACAAGGGCAGCCTGCTTTCCAGCCGCGATATGCTCTGCTGCGACATGGAACCCCGATCTTTCAAGGCGAATTGGGAACGCATTAGCTGAAGAGACGCTGACAAAGGGGGCACGCGTACTGTATGTTTGTAATTCTTAACTAGAGTATTTTATCCTAACTTGTACAGTCTCGGACCGACCATGTGCAACCACAGACATCCCCTTGGTGGACGCAATTTTGAAAGTTTCTCCGAGGATCCTCTACTTGCGGGCAAACTGTCTGCGCAGGTAGTAAACGGCCTACAAGAGAAGGGAGTTGCCGCTACAATCAAGCACTTTGCCGCCAACGAACAGGAGACTAAGAGGTTGAGTGTTGACGAAATCATATCAGAACGGGCATTAAGAGAGATCTATATGAAACCATTCGAAATATCCATTAAAGAAGCCAATCCATGGGCAGTAATGACCGCTTACAACAAGATCAATGGTATCCACTGCGATTCACATCCTCTCCTCTTGCAAAAGATTCTTCGAGGTGAGTGGGGCTGGAATGGGCTTGTGATGAGCGACTGGGGTGGCACAAATTCGACTGCTGGCGCCTTGAACGCCGGCCTTGACCTAGAAATGCCTGGACCAACGAGGCATCGAGTTACCGAAGCTGTCACCAAGGCGATAAAGGATGGTCTACTCTCGGAAGCTACAATTGACGAACGAGTTAGAAACATTCTAGATTTAATTACGAAAGTTGGAGGATTTGATAACCCCGAAATCCCTCCGGAACGATCAGTAGACAACCCGGCTCATCGACAGCTCATCCGGGAAGCTGCGGGGCAGGGAATTGTCCTTCTCAAAAACGACAATGGGATCCTTCCCTTGTCGAAAGATCAGGTCAAGGGCAAGAAGATTGCACTGCTTGGTTTGGCCAAGGAAGCACTGATTCATGGAGGAGGAAGTGCTTCATTGCACGCGCATTATAGGATATCGCCATGGGATGGCTTGCATAGTGCGTACGGCGATAGCGTTCAATTCGTTTTTGCCAAAGGTTGGTCACTTTCAAAGAGTTTTTAATGTGCATGGAAATAACAAGCTTTAGGCGCTCACACGTACCGGCTGCTGCCACCCTTGGCGAGTCATTGTACAGGACTTGACGGCAACTCGGGCTGGACAGTAGAACTTCTCAAACATGGAAAGACTGAGGAGCCTATCCAGGTCGCGCATGGACATAAAGAAGCATCATTCAACCCCCTGACAGAAAAATTTACAAAGTTGAAGGACGTTCATTTATCTTCAACCTTTATCCCAGACGAGACTGGGTCTCATTACCTTTCATGCTCTGGAATCGGCCCTACAAAGGTCTTCATAAACGGCAAACTCGTATTCGAGCAAAAAGGAAATTCCGAGGATGGGATGGCTTTCCTACTTGGTGGTAACCCAGAGAAAGAGTTCACTTTTCCCTTCAACAAGGATGAATCCTACAAGATACGTATCGAGTCCAGTCCACCAACTGATGAGAATGACGATACTGGAATTCTTGAAGGCCTTCCTGGATTCAGGATGGGTTTTATGAAAGCAACAGAACATGATGAAGATTTGCTATCGAAAGCAGTGGATATTGCCCGTGACTGCGACTATGCCATTGTTTTTACAGGTCACACCCCAGTTTGGGAGACAGAAGGTCAAGATCAAATCAGCTTCAATCTGCCTAAGGACGGATCTCAAGACAAGCTCGTAGATGCCGTGGCCTCAGCGAACCCGAACATAATTGTTGTGAACTCGACTGGTGTCGCTATAGCTATGCCTTGGTTGTCCAAGGTCCCTTCTGTTGTCCAAGCATGGTTTCCAGGCCAAGAAGCCGGGAATGCTATTGCTGATGTCATCTCTGGTACAACAAATCCATCAGGCCGACTACCTATATCTTGGCCGAAGCGCATAGAATATTCTCCCGCGTACAGCAATTTCCCTGGACAAATGAAAGATGGTCAGCTTACTGTCAGATATGATGAGGGAGTTTTCGTTGGTTACCGGCATTATGATCGTATTTCTGCACACGCTGTGCAATTTCCCTTTGGTTTTGGACTATCCTATACCTCTTTGAGTCTTAAAGATGGATTAGTGACCCAAGATTCGAATGACAAATTCAAAGCGACCATCACTGCTGTCAACACTAGTCGGCTACAAGGGGCTACCGTCGTTCAGCTTTATGTTGGAAGGAAGCAAAGATCGCAAGAACATCCCGTTAAGACACTAGTGGCGTTTCACAAGGTATTCTTGGAGCCCGGGAAGGAACAGACTGTAGAACTACTTGTATCAATAGATGATTTTGCGTATTTCGATGAGGGTTCTGGCTCATGGAAAGTCGATGGAGGACAGTACGTTTTCTCATTCGGGCAATCGTCGGTCCATATCGAGAGTAGTGTAACAGTGAGCATTGGAGGAGATAGGCAGCTGAAATGTTAGAATATTGGCAAATCACAGTAGAATTCGTAGCATTTCAGGTTTGATTTATCACAACTACAAGATTGTTCAATTTAATAGTAGAAGACCCCGATCATATAGTTACTACGAAAGATTATTATGGAAAGGAATCGCACTCCCGTAGCTTTTAAAACCTAGGCGATGCGAGACCGTTAAGAGACATGGAGTTGAAGACAATGATTGGCGCACAAGGAATGTAAGGCCTTCCTTCGGCAGTTTTAGCGAGCCGTGCGACCCGCTAAAGATGTTAGGCAGCTATTTCTTGAATGCATCCTTCGCTTTCCACATCTACTACGATTATGAAATGATCAGATGAAACGCAAGCTCGTGACTTTGGCATGTAGTACAGGCAGGTGCTGGGCGCGTACGACTGTGTAAAGTCTTTGTCGTTGGATCTTGCCCCTCTGCGAAACCTGAGTCAGGACTCTCTCCTTAACCTCATCATGTACGTAACTTCGGGGTACGGATAGCGGGCTCTGTTGTCACATATAGAGTTAAGCTCTAGCGGAACACTTCCTTTGGCGGCTTCCCCTAGAACTTATGACTTTGTTGTATGCAAACGGGCTTAAACTAGTACCCCCACCCCATTAACCGAGGAAATTTACTAATCCTACCACACCCCTGAAGGCCTAATGTTGGGAAACCGTCTAAGGGTTGTAAAACCTGTAGAGACCGAAAGGTCAAGGTCGGTACTAAAACGTAAGTAGTCCACTTGGCGGTTGCTAATGATGATGTAGTGTGACCAGAAACGACCATCATGTTCTCAATGTATTAGGATCAAAAGGGAGTGCCACGGGTACCGAGATCCGGTATCAATGATGTTCAAGAATGAGTCTGAGGTGGTGGCTCGGAGAGCGAACAAGAGATACCAGGAACTCACTAGAGCGAAAATGCAGAAGCTCCCACATGGAAAAGGGTCAGCATCATCAGGGCATGAGACACCAAGCGGCGATTCTTCGTATTCATTATCATCGTCACTATCATCTTCAACGTCATCATCATCTTCTTCTTCTGCTTCGAGAAGCTGTTCATTTTGGACTAGCAGAGACGTGGCGCTAAAACTAAGAGGATCACAGTCAAGATTGATTAGTACGCAGGTAATGCCTTCGCTTGAAGACCAGGCTCTGTGCTTCTTCCTCTCTAACTATGTCGTCTTACCAAAATTTATTCCAAGAGGCCATTTCGAGTGGCTCTATGAAGTCCTAAAGTCTGACGCCGAAGAGATTCTGCGAACAAGCGTTATAGCTGCGAGCTTAGCAGCCCTCGCAACATCAAAGAAATCTGTTCGCCTCGTGCGAAAAGCGCGAGAAGCATACGTGTCGGCCTTACGTATGACAAATGAATCTCTCGGATGTTCCGCTCTGGTGAAGAAAGATAGTACACTCATGGCAGTGATCATGCTGGGTATGTACGAGAACTGCGTATTTGAAGATAAATATTCCCTCAAATCATGGGCGAAGCATGTTGATGGCGCCTGCACGCTTATCAAACTACGCGGAAAGGAGATATTCCACAGTCCACTTTGTTTACGCGTCTTCCAGCAATTTTACGGCACAATTCTCTTAGTTGCTATAGAGAGTAGATCGAAAACGCCGCCGGGAATCAACGAATTCTGGGAATACTGCGCTGCCTTAGGGAACTACAACGTGTCGGGAAAACAATGGACGACCGAGATGGTGCGCTGGATACAGCGAGCTATTGACTTGGGCCATTCCACAACAGCCGACCCGGCAACTGCAATAGCTACTGCAAGAGAACTCCTCGAAGAATTGGCACACATTAGGGCATCCTTGCCAAGTGTGTGGGAATACCAGACTATTTACCTTGAAGAGCCAAATGAGTATGTTTACGGCGCCACATACCACGTCTACAAGGATCCTTGGGTCGTATGGATGTGGAATAATCTACGTATATCTCACCTTCGCCTACTTCAAATCACGTCTGAGCTACTTGATGAAGGATTGACGCCTAATCCTCTTCTATTTAAAGAGGAAGAAGTGAAATCGCAGAAAAAGGCTCTATATGAAGCTATGAAGATCATTTCAGCGGAAATTTGTGCTTCGACACCCCAAATCACTGGCCAGATACCTTTTCCGGACCCTCACACATCAGATTCTGGGTCGCTTGCAAAGCCCTCCCCGGGCATTTTGGACGCGTTGATTCCAAAATACAAACTCCACCCACCGGGTACTTTCACATCCACCCTCGTGCATTATCTGATCTGGCCCCTGTATTCCGCAGCGAGTCTAGATCCATGCCCAACTGAACTTCGGGAATGGATTATCGGTAGACTTGATTTCATTGCGTTGAAAGTTGGTACGAGACAGGCCATTGTCCTAGCGGACGCGCTCAAAGATGGAAACCGACACAGTCCCTCGCCCATATTAGGAGAATTTAATCATCCGTCCCTTCTAAATACATCCAACGAGGATATCATCCGGCGCTAGAAATACCTATCACAACGTTAGAAAAAGGTTACGAATACATGAGGCATATCAGAAAGCACTGTATTCGATCTTACTAGAAATATCACTCCGCAACTCCTTTCAGCATTGCGATTCCTCAACTATGCTAGACTTGGCGGCGCTAAAGAGAAGCTCCCTGCCCTAGTCATCAACGTCACCCCAAATAATCCAGGACGATTTCCGATCGATCAATTAAAACCCGAATTTTAACGGAGCTTCTAGTTACAGACGTAATGTTACGGCGACAGGATCCACCAAGGCTACTAATACCCCCCATTCATGCCCTTTATATCTCTTCTGTTGCTTTTCATCATATTAAACATTGTAAGTTTTTATCCCTTCCGATGAAGTACTTGATAAATCAATTCAGTAGATTTATATAGTACATTATTAGATTCGAAAACATATTCTTATCATTGCTATGGCAATGAAACGAGAGCCAGCTACCGGGCCTACTTCTATGCCACAGCTGCCGCACAAAATGCTTGCAGCGCAAGTCATCCAGGTGCGTCTTTCATTATTCACGCTTGCTTAACAGGGAGTTAGCATAGCTGACATCCTCCACAGTTCAGAACACCACATAAACTCCAACAAGCACCTGTCCCAAAAGACCTCGCACCAAACGACCTCCTCATCAAAGTCGCCGTCGCCTCCCTATGCCATACAAACTTCATGGTCCAAGAGGGGATCATGGGCACGACCGTACCCTGCACTGCTTCACATGAAGGTGCTGGGGCCGTCGTAGCTACGGGCTCTGTCGTCAACGAATCCGACTTCAAAATCGGCGATCGCGTTATGGCGGGCATATTATACCACCCTTGCGGCATTTGCAGCAATTGTCAAGGGCCAGAGAAATACTCGCAGTATTGCGCACATATTAGCGGCTATCTAGGTGTCACAATGGATGGGTTCTTCGCGGAGTATGCGAGGGATGAGGGCTTGGAGCTAACGAAGAAGGGTGGAGCCGATATCGTTATTGATGTGAGAATCGGGCATGACAAGGTTGTGGAGGAGATCAAGAAAGTGACGAACGGGAAAGGTGCAGCGGCGACAGTTAATGTGAGCGATGCGCCAAAGGCGATGGCGACGAGCTGTGCGATTACCATGATGCATGGTACTGTAATTCAACTCGCGCAGGTAAGGATTCCCCCTTTGTTTTCGACTGTAACGAGTATTGAATTCTGTGCAGCCTGACGATGTCGTCATTCCTTTCCGAGAACTCATCTTCAGGGATATCCGTGTCCGTGGCTCGCTGATATGCTCGCCGGAGGAGGGCCAACGAATGCTCCAAGTCGTGGATGAGCACCGAATTTCAGTTGACATGAATCCGTTTAACGGCCTCGATGAGATTGCCAAGCTAATAGAGTTGGCTAAAAGCGGGAAGATGAAGGGGAAGGGAATCATCATTGTTGATCCAGAGCAAATCAAGAAAGAGAAAGAGTCGGGTTTAGAGATGGTTTGAATGTTTCGTGATGATTATGAGGAAGAATATATTCTAGCAAGTAATATAATGTACTATCTAGACTTTGTGGAAAATTGTTAGGATTTGAGAGATTTCGATATCGGATCCTTGCTCAAGGGGCTATAGAATTCAATTGATACTGATGTAGGGCATGTCGAATATGGCGTTGGCTTGCCTGGTGCCCCAAACATATGACCAAGGCCTAGTCATTTTTCTTCCTTACCAGGGCAACTCTTCGACAAAGTGGGAATCTTGATATGCCAGCGTCAGCACTGAATATAATGGCGGGAGATAGCTCGAGAGCTCCTATCCAAAGAGACATAGAGGGAGTTGAGTTCCCAATCCGTCTTGATCCACTCCTGCACCGCGTAGCGGGATTCCTGTAGAGGTAATTACCTTTCGAGCAGCTTTTCCCTGAGAGAAATTCACGCGAATTGACTATAACCTCTTCTCCATTCTCGGAACATATTTTTCGTTATATGAGCTTCGTTACCTATGACATAGACATTAAACTCAACTAGCTGTAGACAAATTTCTAGTCTTTCGAATAGAGGGATATGCATGCGAAGCGCTATAGGGTCTCAAGAGACCATAGCCCCCTATCCTTTTTTTTTTTCCTCTTATGGAACGAGAGATGGAATGTGATGGCCTCTGCGGCTAGCAACTTTCCAGAATGCAACCTATCAGAATTGTCTACTTCGGGAAAGCGAAAGTAGCATGGGCGTTGTTAATTTGGGGCCTCGTGCTGTGTGAAGTGCACCTCGAGCACTTAGGTGCCATTGACATGTACGCAATATTTGATTGGAGGAGAATATGGGGCTGAGGAATGCACGATTGCGGTATTGTATCTCGGAGTCGAGTGGAATGAAGAACTTTCTATTGAAAATCACTAAGCCAAATAATTTTTATTAAGATGAAGATATTCCTTGAGTCAAAGACGAGAGGCATTCCTGCCTTTGAAAACTCCACTATTCCCCTATCTCTTATTCGTGATTGGTTGATACATTTTGTTCGGTTAATCAGGGGTAGGCTCCAGCATTCCAAAGTCCTCAAGTCGATTAGATGCTGCTTCAGGCTTAGAACCATATTTGGATAGAAGCTAGTGATGTGAGGATGATACGATAAGAGGATGAAGACACGCCTTAAAATCTCACATAGCCGCGCATAAACAAGGCAGGAGTATATGTCAAAGGTTTGAAGCAACACCACAAGCAAACTTGTAATAGTGCCACTGGTGATGAGCGCCAACAAGGAGATCTGCCAGCCTGAAACCTTGAAGAGTAGCCATTCTCGATGGCGTCTTCATGATATGAGGCATTTGCTTTGTCGGGTCAGCACTTTTTGGTCCGGTCGTCCGTTTTGCAAATTCTTTTCGGTGATATCGATCTGACCCGGTGGCTGGTGGGGCAATGCTGCTAAGCCTCTCGTTTTCGCTGAATGTCCCCTATCGGGAAAAGGGAAACCGGGCCTCAATATTCTGCTAGAATATTAGGTGAGATAGAACTCTCAGCAGCTTATTTTGAGGCTCAATCCATTCAATATACGCGTATGCTTTTCTTGGTTTGGGTTCGTCGAATCGACGACAGTCGAAATTATCCAAAGGTGACACGATGTCACATGATTTGGCTCTTCATCCCGCGGATCGCTTCCCAATGCCGACGGCGTGGGGGTGCACGATTTAATCCCGACGGCACATGATTTATAAGCACCGAGACAAGAACGCCACACCGGCATAATAAATCGGACACTTTAGGTTAACATACGCAACCACGTCGCATCCCATTCTCGATTTCTCTTGCCAGGGCACTTCGGCGCTGTAGATAAGAGACAGTCTCGGCGTCAGTAGTTGCGTTCTATAAGTGATCGGGAGCGTCTTCGAGATGGAGATAGCTGAGCCCTTTTATGTTAGTGGAGCGGAGCTTGCATAAATCCGATATCGATAAAGGGGTCCGCGTTATGACCTTCGCGTCACCGACATTTTTCGGGCTTGGCCTGCGTGTTTCAACCCTCGAGGATCAGTCCGACGTTGAAATAGTGTGTAATGCGAGGGAAAAATGGAGCAATCTGCCGCCGCTAATTATTGGATTTCTTCCAAGGGTGGGCGGGAGCTTACCCTTAGGACCGCCTTAAGCGGGTATGTAATCTGCACTAATATCTTACTCGTACACTCTTTATCAGACCCACACAAAGAAAACAATATGTTATGACGGAATTCTGTGCAAACTCCGCTGCCGCCGACGTCGATCGCATGCATTTGTAAACATGGGTATTAGTCAGGCTAAACCTTCCCCTTTGGCAAACAATGTCAGTTTACAAAAACTTCAGGCACTCACACCGTGACCCCCTCTATCCACTCCTCTTCAGAGCCTCTTCGCCCTTGCTTGCGCGAACGCTCCTGCACTGAGACACAACCACTCTCTACCTCTTTGCCTCTTGTCTGTCCTTCTTTTGTCCCCGTTAAAAGCGCGCGAAATCGGCCTGACGCGTGCCTTGCGGTACGGTTCAGCTGCGATTGTGACAATTCCTAAGGCAGTTTCGCGGCTTGACTAGCCCTAGACACGAAGAGATTGAGTCACTGTTCTACAGTCTTTTCGAGTGATTGATCTGGTGTCGCTGTGCACGACACGGGTAATCGGAAATATGTTGGGATCCGGTCTCATAAGTACTCCTGGGGAAGAGGAGAGGAACAGGAATCCCTGGCATAGCGAGCGGCCCCTTGAGCCGGAAGAGAGAGAAGAGACCATACCTCCCGCTCGTGAGAGCGGCGAGAGTAGCGGAAGCACCGATATTTCGGGCACATGGGGAGAGCGCGATGCCGGCCATCCTAGCCAACGCATGGCCATGGAGGACTTCGAGGAACTGAGAAGCGCATTGACCTCATTGTCGAGATCGAAATCTCAAGCTCGGTCAGAACGAGAAGAGGGATTCTTACGAAGAACCATAAGTCGAAAAAGTACGCCACGGCCGACATCGAGCGGCCCACGACGCGAATTCAGTCGTAGATCGGAGTCGAGCGTAGACTCGGAACGTGGAGATATTGGAGCTGCAGCCGTCGACAAGGAGGACTTCGAACTGGGACAGTTTATGAAGGAAGGGCACTTCGAGAAACGTAAAGATGGCCAATCAGCCAAGAAGGTGGGAGTCATCTGGAAGAACCTGACAGTCAAGGGGATTGGATCCACGGCTTCGTTCGTGAGGACTCTTCCGGACGCCATAATAGGCACGTTCGGGCCCGACCTCTATAAAATCATCAGCCATTACATCCCTGCTTTGCAATTGAGCCGTCATGCACAGACCCGCACACTTATCCACGACTTTTCAGGAGTTGTAAGAGATGGCGAGATGATGCTTGTTCTCGGTCGGCCAGGTTCAGGTTGCTCGACATTTCTAAAGGCCATTGCCAACGATCGAGGAGGATATGCTGCAGTTACAGGGGATGTCTCTTACGGTGGTATTTCTGCCGAGAAACAGAGAAAGTACTTCAGGGGAGAAGTCAACTACAACCCTGAGGATGACACGCATTTTGCAGCCCTCAACGTCTGGCAAACGCTCTATTTCGCCTTGATGAATAAGACAAAGAAGAACGAGAAGGGTGAGATTCGAATTATTCTGGAGGCATTGCTTAAGATGTTCGGTATATCGCATACAAAGTATACTCCAGTCGGTGATGAGTTTGTCCGTGGTGTTAGTGGCGGAGAACGTAAACGTGTGCGTATACCAACATTCTCCGGTTCTTTTAGACAGCTGATGAACATGTTCAGGTATCCATTGCTGAAACCCTTGCTACGAAGTCGACCGTAGTATGTTGGGATAACTCAACTCGCGGACTTGATGCATCAACTGCCCTCGACTACGCGAAGTCATTGCGTATTATGACAGATATCAGCAATCGAACAACTTTCGTAACCCTTTATCAAGCTGGTGAGGGCATCTACGAGCTGATGGATAAGGTTATGGTGATCGATGATGGCAGATGCGTCTTTCAGGGCAGAGCAAATGAGGCAAAACAGTACTTTACCGACCTCGGATTCCACTGCCCCGAACGTCAGACAACAGCAGATTTCCTGACTGCTGTGACGGATCCTTCAGAACGGCAATTTAGGGAAGGATATGAGGCCAGCGCGCCAAAAACTCCCGAAGAGCTTGAAAAAGCTTTCAAGAACTCGGATTGTTATCGTAAAGTGGTTCATGAAATCGAAGAATATGAGGAAGAGCTCCATAGGTCGGACCACATTAATGCCAAGGAATTCGAGATTGCGGTTCGAGAAAGTAAGAGCAAGACTGTTCACAAGAAGTCGCCCTTCACTGTGAGCTTCATCCGCCAGGTGTGGGCTTGTACGCTGCGCGAATTCTGGCTGACATGGGGGGATCAAACTACTCTGTAAGTGCCTTAGCTTTTGAACCATGGCGTTTCATTTGCGCTAATAGAGAGAAGCATGACCAAATTCTTTATTATCATCGGCGTCGGTTTCATCGTCGGTTCGTTGTTCTACGGTGAATCTCTAGATACTTCTGGAGCTTTCAGCAGAGGAGGCGCTCTCTTTTTCTCGATCCTCTTCTTGGGGTGGCTTCAAATGTCCGAGTTGATGAAAGCAGTATCCGGCCGTGCTGTCGTAAAGCGGCACGAGGATTACGCCTTCTATCGACCGTCCGCCGTTAGTATCGCAAGGGTTGTCCAGGATTTCCCCTTAATGTTGGTTCAAGTCATCCCTTTCTGTAAGTTGCCTCTACTCCATTCTCTTTAACATTCATTGCATATGCCCAACACTCTTGATGAAGTACTCCAGAAGTTCGCTAATATGATTTAGGTATCATAATGTACTTCATGACGGAACTCGACGTCGATGTGTCGAAGTTCTGGATCTACCTGCTCTTCATTTACACGACCACCATCTCTATCACGGCTTTGTACAGGATGTTTGCTGCTCTGTCACCTACGATTGACGATGCCGTCCGATTCTCGGGCATTGCGCTTAATCTTCTAATTATATACACTGGATATGTGATTGCTAAGCCGCAATTGCTCAACGAATATATATGGTTCGGATGGATTTACTACATTAACCCGGTGGCGTATGCATTCGAGGGCGTCTTGACCAATGAATTCTCCGACAGGACTATGGCATGCGCTCCATCGAACTTGGTTCCCCAAGGACCTGGTGTGGACCCTGCATTCCAAGGTTGCACTTTGACAGGCGCTGGGGTTAATACGCAGTCAGTCCCTGGTGCATCGTATTTGCAGACGACTTTCAACTACAAGAGATCTAATCTCTGGAGAAATTTTGGTGTCGTCATCGCGTTTACCGTGCTCTACATCTTGGTGACTGCTTGGGCCACCGAATTCATCTCTTTTGCCCGGGCCGGCGGAGGTGCGTTGATCTTTAAGAAATCGAGACGGGCGAAAAAGAATCTGAGGCCGCCTCCAGCGGATGAAGAGAAAGTTGTGAATGGAGCTTCGAGCGACTCCAGCGGGCGGATAGCCGTGGGTGAGCAAGAGGAACAGGAGACACTCAAGCAGATTTCGAGCAGTGATAGCATTCTCACCTGGAAGGACATCGAGTACACGGTTCCATATCAAGATGGCGAGCGAAAGCTACTGAACCGTGTCAGTGGATATGCTAAGCCAGGTGTGATGGTTGCACTTGTCGGTGCTTCTGGAGCCGGCAAGACGACATTGCTCAACACGTTGTCCCAACGTCAGAAGATAGGCGTAGTATCTGGCGAGATGCTTGTTGATGGCAAAGCGCTTGGGCAAGACTTCCAGCGTGGCACTGGGTACTGTGAGCAGATGGATGTGCATGACGGCACTGCGACAATTCGTGAAGCTCTTGAGTTTTCGGCAATCCTTCGTCAAGATCATAGCATTCCAAGGAAAGAGAAGCTCGAATACGTAGACAAAATCATCGATCTTCTTGAGCTACATGACATACAAGACGCGCTGGTGTCGAGTTTGGGGGTGGAGCAGAAGAAGCGCTTGACCATTGGTGTTGAACTCGCTGCGAAGCCATCTCTGCTTCTCTTCTTAGATGAGCCTACTAGCGGTCTGGATAGTAATTCTGCCTTCTCCATTATCCGATTTCTGAAGAAATTGGCGGTAGCCGGTCAAGCCATCATCTGCACGATTCATCAGCCGAGTTCCATCTTGATCCAACAATTCGACATGATCATCGCCCTTAACCCTGGAGGCAACACATTCTACTTTGGACCAGTAGGCGAGAATGGCCAGGATGTCATCAAATACTTCGCCGAGCGAGGAGTCCAATGCCCACCAAATAAGAACGTCGCCGAATTCATCCTCGAGACCGCAGCCAAACCCACAAAACGGGCGGATGGGACCCGCATCAACTGGAACGAAGAGTGGAGAAACTCGCCAAACAGCCAAGAAGTCCTCAAAGAGATTGATCGCATCAAAGCCGAGCGCAGTAAAATCACCTCTTCGTCCACGTCCGCGCAAAGCGAAGTACACGAATTTGCTGCCCCTGTGTGGCTCCAAACCAGTATGCTAACCAAACGCATCTTCATCCAATATTGGCGCGACCCCTCGTACCTCTATGGCAAACTCTTCGTCTCTGTCATCGTCGGCATCTTCAACGGCTTCACATTCTACATGCTGGGCGATAGTACAGCCGATATGCAAAACCGCATGTTCACGGCCTTTCTCATTGTCTTGATTCCGCCTGCAATCGTAAACTCCGTGGTTCCCAAATTCTACCAGAACATGGCAATTTGGCAAGCTCGCGAACACCCCTCAAGGATATACGGCTGGGTTGCGTTCACCACGGCACAGATCGTTGGCGAGATCCCCATCTCGATTGTGAGCTCAGTGCTGTATTGGCTGCTCTGGTACTACCCGGCCGGCCTACCTACGGACAGCTCAACAGCCGGCTACGTCTTCTTGATGACGATGCTCTTCTACCTCTTCGTCTCATCGTGGGGCCAATGGATATGCGCATTTGCGCCGTCATTCACCGTCATCTCGAACGTGCTACCCTTCTTCTTCGTCATGTTCTCGCTCTTCAACGGCGTCGTGCGTTCTTACGCCCAGCTCTCCGTCTTCTGGAAATACTGGATGTACTACGTCAACCCATCTACGTACTGGATTGGTGGTGTTTTGGCGGCTACTTTGCATGGTATCCCCGTGAAGTGCCAGATCAGCGAGACGGCGCAGTTCGATGTTCCTGGAGGCCAGACATGTGAGAGCTACGCTGGTGGCTTCTTGTCTCAAGCTCCGGGCTACTTGCTTAATCCGGACGCGACGAGTGGATGCCAGTATTGCCCCTACTCGATCGGTGACGATTATTTAACTGGCTTGAACATCGAGGCTAGCGAGAAATGGAGGGACTTCGGTATCTTCTTAGCCTTTTGCGTATCAAACTGGGCGCTGGTATATTTCTTCATTTGGAGCGTCAGGATTAAAGGATGGACATTTGGGTTCGGGAAGATTGCCAAGGGTGTGAGGAAGGTGGGGAGGATGCTGAAGGGGAAGAAGAGTGGGGCAGCCTAAGCGTGAGCTCGGGAGTTGTGGAAAAGGTTTTCCGTGTTCGGGATATGTTTAGGTTGCTTACACGGTTTTCTTGGACGATCTCGAGATCTCACAATCACGGCGAAAAGAAGTGCGAACACTGCGTGCTTGCATATCAGCTGCGAGTATCTCGTTAATTATGCCGATGTGGTACTGGGCAGAATGGTGTTGGTTCGATATTGTAATACGACGGTAACTTTTTACATTGTATGATTTAGTCTAGAATATACATGTCTTTAAGAGACTCTTAAGTGGCGAACGAAGTAATCGGTGAGGAATTACAAGGACTAAGAGAGGACAGCCCCTAATGCGCAAACGCCGCGTAAATGCAAATCCAGTTCTATGTACCCATTATCTCAATTCGCTCCATCAAAACGACACGGCAAACCTCGGATTCGTCCGTATCCTCTCGCCGTAGAACCTGAAGAAGACAGGCACGGGGATCAATGCCACGGCAATGAACCCCAGCAAACTGTTTCCCCAGCCCAGACCCAGCTTGTCGAACATATCTAGACCGGCTAGGGGTAACACGGCGCCGAAGACGGAGCGCAGGACGGTGTTTGCTGCGATGGCGGACGCGGCGAATAATGTAAAGGCATCCACGAAATACGTCTGAATCGTCATCATGCACGTCAAATTGCCAACTCCAATGAACGCCGTTCCAATAATTGGTACTATCCAATGTACACCTTTCTCGGCCGTCCATCCGTACATGAACAAGCCAAGCGGAAGCGCGATGCCGCCGGGGACGGTGAGGATGAGCGGGAGACGGTGTTCTGGCTTGACGTTGCCTTTGGCGATGGCTTTCTTGATGACCTTGTCGGAAACGGTGCCTAGGATGCCCATGCCGATGATCATGCCGATGCCGGAGCCGAGGTAGGAGAGCCCGACGCTGCCGGAGCTGAAGTGATACTGGCGCTCGAAGACAAAGGTTATAGTTGTGAAGAGGAGGTAGAGGACGCCGTAGTTTATGGCGACATAGATCGACATGAGGAGGACGATGGGCGAGAAGAGGAGCATCTTTAAGGGGCGTACGATACTACGTTTAAAGATCTCAGTAGCCGGGATGTTGGAGGCGAGTTTGGAGCGGAGGTTGGGGTTGCCGGTGGATATGCGGAGGCGGGCGGCTTTCTTTTCAAGGAGGACAGGGGCGTATGTTTCTCTGGCGACGGCGAGGAGGAGGAGTGAGAAGGCGCCGCCCTGGTGTTGTTTAGCAAGTATCATTATGAAGGGCTAGGCAGGGGCTTACGAATATAGCGAGGATCCAAAAGACCCAGCGCCAGCCTTTTGCTTCAACGAGATAACCAGCGCAGACTGGTCCTATGACTGGACCTAGTAACGGTCCCAGACTCCAGATGGCCATAGCACCTGCTCGCTTCTCGCGGGGCATGATGTCTGCGATCGTTCCTCCACCGATGGTCAGGGGTGAGGCACCAGCGCAACCGGCAAAGAATCGAAAGACAATGAGCATGTCCATGTTTGTGCTTACGGCACAGGCGATCGTGAAGATGATAAAGACTAGGTTGCAAACATTGTAGATTGGTATTCTGCCGTATAACTCGCTCAATGGGGCGATTATCAGAGGGCCGAAGGCGAACCCTAATACGTAGACTGATACGACGAATGTGGCGAGGAGATTTGAAGTTTCACCGAAACCACGCATAACTTGTGGTACGCCAGGAGCAAAGAACGAAGAAGCCAAAGGACTGCATCGAATTAGCGACGAGCCAATAAGTTATGAAGTTCCGTACGTGATGAGCGTGACAGCAGACAATACTGCGATGTTTCCCCACTTCTTGCTTGCAGGCCAGTTCAAAGGATTCTCTGGGTCATCAGGTCCATCCCAATCTACGACATCTGGGTCATTTTGGCCTGTCGCTTCTCCTATGGGGGGTTCCTCTCCAGAAAGCGTCCTTTCGTCGCTATGCGTTGAAACCGCGTTGCTCCGTCCACCTTTTTCGATGTCGACACCTGGTGAAATATCTGAAGGGATATCTGCATCGTGACCTTCCTCATATGCCTGCCTTATTTTCTCGTCGGACAGATCTTGAGATTCTCGGGTCGGATTAGACCATGAGCCGGGAGTCCCCATTTTGCGGTCGCGTTAACCTATAGGAAAGCAAAATCAGCGTTTCAAAAAAAAAAAAAAAAAGCATACGCGAAATTTCCCGGACATTCCATCGAAGCTATGTAACTTACAGAGTATACTTCTAATGAAAGCCGGCTGGCTGATTTGCCGGGCACAGGTAACCAACCCTTACCAATACCGATAGGCAATTACCTCCGGATGCTCCCGTAAACCTAAATTCTTACTTGTCTATTTCAACGACAGCTGTAACGGCCCGAGTAGTCGGAAATCGTGAATATATTAAAGGCACAGGAAAGCAGGCAAGGAAAAGGAGCGACAGCAAGACAAAGATCCCAGAAGTGGAGAGAGATCACGACACTTTTAACATCACATACCAGGTCCGTTAATCGTCCTGAGGCATGCCATGTACTATTCCTCATTTGAGCCCGGTTCGCGGGAGCGATCTAACCGGTGCCGATGCGCTACTCATTTCTGCATGTCCGCCGCCACCCCATAGCCTTCGCTGACCCTTGATCGAAAGGAGAAACTTGACTTCAGCCTTTAGCGTAGCATCGTCTGCGCCTGAAGCAGCCAAGCACTAGTTTTTTGCGTACAGCAAGGCCGATGATTGGTGCGGAATTCCGAGTCACCCTCATCATTTCGTCGAGAGCAAAGGGATTTGTTGGCGGATTTAGGTCGGGGGAGTTGATGGGCTTCCCTAGTGGGCCTAGGCTAGCGCTATGGAGATAGAGAGCGGAGGGTCGGCTATGAGGTTCGATGGAGAACAAGACTCGGTTGGTGGATATAACGGAGCGGAGGGTCGTATTTGACACTCCGACTTTCCGCGTGGCAGATTACTTCGTACCGCAGACCGGCCGCATGGGATGATATTCGTTCATCTGCCTGTGGGAATGATTCCAGGTAATGCGACCTGGCCGCAAGTCCTCGTCCGTCAAGAATCCTTGTTGGAACGTAGTCCGGGGAGCGAGACAATTCCATCAACCCTTCTCTTGGCATACTGTTGCTATACTGTGTAGCGAGCCCTTAATATCGACCGATGATATAGGCTAGAGAGTAGGTTAGACCGGCCTGGAAGTCATTCTACCTAGGTACCGCACCTCCACTGGTGCTCGGATTCGCTTTCGATAGGCTACTATCCACTCCACCTCCCCCGCTTTGCTTGTCAAACGTTGCTTTTCCTTTCCTACAGCCTAGTCCTTTTATTTTGGTTTCATTTCACACTGCGTTAAATTGTAAGCATGCAAGGTCTATGGAAGATCCATCAGCTATGCATTTAGGATTGTCAATGTATCCAGGTTGGACGTCGAAGTCGCATTTTCTGGGACATTAGAAGAACAGAAGCAAATAACGCTCTAGATTGTGTTGGTTAAGTAACCAGCTCTCCAGAAAAAGATGGTCACGGCCCAGCAGAACGTTTTCCCAAGACATATACGAAACGAAACGAAACGAAACGAAGTGTGGGAGCGCGGAGAGCAATCGAAAATCTATTTGCCGAATAAGCTGCAAAGATTGATTTGTTCTATTCTGGGGATAGCGGCTCGGCTATAAACCAGTAAACTTTGGAACACTCCATCCATCATCTGCGGATATACAGACCAAGATTGACGGTAAAGGTAGAAAACTTCCTGAAAAATTCATGAGGTGAACAGCTAGCGAGAGGAAGGCGGAAACTATAATTGCCAGAGTCAGTTAAATTCGCACAATCTGTGATTCACAATGAACGACGCATTCTATAGATCATTCCATGGCTCAGCAGGCTTCTTTACGTTCTCCTACACCCTCACGTCTTGGCTGAATGAAACCTCATATTGCTCGCAGAGAAGAATATCCTCAGAGCTCCATTAGCCGACCGACCTTTATTTTTCGCGGCTCAGCGGGTAGAGTGGGGCTGTGTCCGATGACGTGTTCCCTCAACCTGTATTCTGGGAGCGGACAGAGTCATCAAGAGTCCATTGGCCGGAAGACTGGTTTACTAAGCAGATAATCGCGGCCCAGCAATGGCATTGGGGCTGTGTCTTCAGGGCTTTACGCGTTTTCGAATTTGTAGACTACATAGTAGAGCCCGTAGAAAGTCATCAAACAATATTTATTGGCGAGACACCCGGCTTCCTTTACTACATGGGAAAATCATCAAACTTAATAATACCAAATTAAGCTCTTTGAGATGGAGGAAACTCCAACGTTAAAAATCCTTTATTAAAACCACCCTATAATTTAAGAGCGTCGGGAGACCGTTCTATAGTATATAAGTGCCCTTGAGTCGGTCTTGACACATTTCCACTAGGTCATTATAGCATGTGGTAATCGCGGCTCAGCAAGAGCATTGAGGCTCTACGAATAGGCTGCGGCTCTGCGCGTTTTCAGACCGGAAAGTTGGAAGTGGAGAGGGCTGTCGAATGCTTATTGGCTTCGTCTACTTTATATAATCTGTCGACTCGATCGCTAATTAATCCTAGCCTGTATTTTAAGAGCGTCGGGAGACTGCTCTATAGCATATAGGTGCCCTTGAGTCGGTGTTGACACATTTCCACCAGCTGACTATGGCATGTGGTAGTCACGGCTCAGCAAAAATATTAAGGTTCTGACGTTAGAGGCGGCTCTGTGCGTTTTCAGACCGAAAAGTTGGGAGCGGAGAGGATGGTCGAGCGCTCATTGGCCTTGTTCTGCCCAACCGGTCAACTAAGAAATTTGCCTTCTTTGCCTCGTAGCAAGCCAAAGGGGGGCGATAACCGGCGAGATCCTGGATATATTATTCTCAAGTACTCTCCAATACCACCACAATCATGGATTTCTCCTTCCGTTCAATAGTCTCATTCTTATTCGTCACCTATCATCGGCGAGTCAAAATAGAATCACAATGAGCACACTAGAATATCCAGCAGTACTCACAATTGAGCTAGAAAAGATAGGCCCGAAGCCATCCCAAAGTGCTAGATATAGTCGTATCGATAGTTATCAAGACATCCATCAAAATCCGTCTTTATCCCCTAATCTGACAAATACTTGTGAAAGAGATACTAGGAGTCTCTTATTCAATTAGAAAAGTGTGCGGAGATGTTTCAACATCTGTCTGGAGGGACACATGAGCACTTAGACACTGAACAAGATTCGATATAGGATGTAAATATTGCATATATAGCTTTCTGCGTATACATTCGCACTACTACATCCCAACACCGATCAATCAAAGAAAAAATCCTCACACATGTACATACAATGAATGGCAATGCCAAATTGCGCTATCAATTTCCAAAAATGCTTCCGCTTATAACTTCATTGTTGTACATCTCATGTGAAAGCCATGCTCTTCTTAATCTCGGCAATAGCCAGCGCGGGGTTCAAGCCCTTGGGGCATGTCCTGGAGCAGTTTAGGATCGTGTGGCATCGGTACAGGCTCATGCTGTTGTTGAGCGCGTCCTGTCGTTCGGCGGTCTTCTCGTCTCGCGAATCGGCAATCCAGCGGTAGGATTGAAGGAGGATGGCTGGACCGAGGTATTCTTCCTGGTTCCACCAATAGGAGGGGCATGAAGTTGAACAGCATGCACAGAGAATGCATTCATAGAGACCGTCTAGCTTCCTGCGCTCGGCCTTGGACTGTCGGTATTCACGGCCCTGGATCATTGTTAGCCTCGGTGGCGAAGACAACCTTTGTCACGAATTGTAAACTAACATCTGGCGAAGGAGTATCGCGCTGGAGATAAGGCTTGACAGAGCGGTATTGCTTGTAGAAGAGTGTCATATCAGGTACAAGGTCCTTGACGATGTACATGTGTGGGAGGGGATAAATACGAGATTCTTTTGCAGTGTCGGTAGGGATACGGCCTATTAAAGCTCATTAGTCAACAACCCCATTGTCATATACTCGTTATACACACAAAGACAAGCCAATGTGTTGACACCGTCGATGTTCATAGCGCAGCTCCCGCAAATTCCCTCACGACAACTCCGCCTGAACGTCAAGGTTGGGTCGATCTCATTCTTGATGCGAATCAGCGCATCCAGCATCATAGGCCCGGTCTTGTTTAGATCCAGCGTGTATGTCTGCATCTTGGGCTTGGAGGTCGGCTCATCCGGGTTCCAGCGGTAGATGTGGAAAGTCTTGATCTTCGCATCCTTTCCAGGCTCCGGCTCCTTAACGGTCGATGTCTTGCTCTCTGGAATCGGCTTGCGGGCTGGATCTGGCACAATCTTTTCTCCAACCTTAGAGATAGGCTCGCGTGCCGCTGAATCGGTCACGGAGGCGAGGCCGCGAGCAAAGATAGCGGGCTGTACGGCTGCGGGGCGAGTGTTAGTATAGCTGCAATTGAGTCTCGTAGAGCTACAGAAAGTGTCTGTACCTATTCGCCTCGTAGCCAGACGAGCGAAGGCGCGTGTGGTTGCCATTGCGGTGGTGTTGTACGAGAGGATTGTGGATGGCGAAGTGATGAAAGTCGTCGGTGTCATGAACTTCGAGCTCCAAGGGATCACACCTCGGGTGCGCTGATGCGGTTGGCCAATCAGGAATAGCCTGTAGTAACGCTCGGTCGGGCGCTTTCGGCAAATCATGTGCACTTTAACTGCCATAGCACGGGTACCAAGCCTCTCGTCATAAGGCTCCTACTATTGAAAAGCAGAAAAGAAAGAATAAAATCTTAAAAAAAAAAAAAAAAAGCCTCCAAAGATGCTGAGATTTTGAGATAGATAGAATAGAGGGGGGAAGTCTCCGTTCATTACAGTAGAATTGCACCCGGAAATAAGGGTCAGCGGATATCATGAGTCTTCGCTAAATAGTGCCTTTTTGGTACTGGAAGCTCTCCAAAACGTTCCCATGTCATGGGTCTTGGACTCAATATATGTTTTTGAAGCCAAATATACCCTCCTTTGCTCGAGTCTATCGAATTTTTCACGCTGTCCCAAGGAGGATGACGAGCTCCATCCCTCTGCCAAACCGGGCAATACACTTCATTGTAGACTGGGATGGCACACTGACCAAGCGCGATACGCTTGGTACCTTGGTAAACATAGCCAAGGAAGCCAAAACAGACACGCAGATATTGGAGGCCTGGAATCACTGTGTACAAGCCTATGTGTTAGACTACGAAACGCTGCTCAAACAACACTCACCTGACGGAAAACTCCCTATTACCATCCTGGAGGAAAGGAAGCTGCTCAAAGCACTCGAAGTCGCAGAGCAGAAGAGTATAGAGCGTGTATCGCAATCTGGGATATTCAAGGGTCTGACCGCTGAGGATATAGAGCATGGAGCTAGGAAAGCAGTGGAGAATGGAACGGTGCAGATACGAGAAGGCTACGAATCCTTTCTTGCGCATATAATATCGCGCCTTAGTCGCCAGGATTACGATATTGATGCACTCAACATCATCAGTGTAAATTGGAGTGAGCGGTTCATCATCAGCTGCTTGGAGGTCGTGCATTCTGAGCTTAAGAAAGCGCTACCAGACGTCAAAGAAAAGCGAAAGGAGCAACACAGTTTGGAGAGAAGTTGGAAGTTGGAGAGGCAGCTGCGGAACCGTGAGACTGGGACTATCATTACTGCAAAGAAGCCGGGGTTTCTAGGAATATATGCGAATGAGTTAGAAGGTATATACGAGAATCAGCCCTCAACAGGTGTAATTGGCTCGAAGGGTACACATAAGATCGTTTCTAGCGAGGACAAGGTGAGCTATTTGCAACTACTGAGGAAGAGGAGCCCATACACGATGAAAGCCATCCCTGTTGTGTATATTGGGGATAGCTGGACAGATTTTGAGTGCTTGTTGGCCGCAGACGTGGGCATTTGCATCCGGGATGATCCCATGACGCCCTCCCAGAAGAAGCTCGAGGATTCGATCAACAGGTTAGGGATTAAACTTCCACATGTCAGCGAATATAGAGAAGTTGACGAGTGGAACCTAATGTGGGCGAAAGATTTCAACGAGATCAAAAATTGGATGGAAGAACTTGAGCACAAAACGTCAACGTATAGCGATAGAGGGTTAGTTTGAGCATATCGTGGCCTTTCTAGCGTATAGAATGGGATAGTGTGATCACGGAATGAAAATTCAATTGCTCTCTAAGGCCATGTAGCATTGTAGGGATCCGGGGGTAAAGTCGATGAAGGGGTGCTAAAGCATATCATGCTTCTTAACACTCAAGCTGTATACTGAGTTGCAAACTAATCTAGACGCTAGCTTTTGGGTAGATCTTCAAGAACTAACCGGTCCTGCTTTGCCCTGTACTTTTTTAGAATCTAGTGTAGGTTGAATCCGGTATATTTATCAGTGGATACTGCATATGTTCCCTGGTCCTTTAGGTCTACAACCGCCATGTGCCTTATGCGGAGCCTGGCAGAGGACCGTATTAGACCCTTTACATGCACTTATCATAACTCCGGTAGCTATCAATATATGGAGCTTCCGGCTTTTCCGTGGCAATTAAATCTTTATCCTACAGCAAATGCAAGACTTATCTGCTTAACTTGTGCTTGCCCCTTCTCGGTAAGTCTTGCGATATCCCTACCAACGCATTTCTAGCTGTTTTTATTGCGCGTAAAATAATAGCTGGCCTACAGCACTACCTAGGAGACGAAGGGTTATTTCCGGTGTCTTTGCGAGCATGAAACTGAAGCCTGTGAAGAGCTCGGATAAGGCAGGAATTGGTAATCGCCACGACGGTTGAGTCTAGGAGCTGACATGTAGCGGGATGACAATAGTGTGCAGAGAGAATAGCACGAACCTTGGGTGCATGAAAACCGTTAGTTGACTGAGCTTTGATCATCATTTGTTGACGTCTATGCACAAACTACTTCCCTTAGTAATGTCAGATCGGGGAAGTCGCTACCTTATCTCTGAAGGCCAATCAAGCAGGCGATAGTGAAATCCTCAACCAAGCTCTCGTGAGTGCGAAAACGCCTAAGACGCAATGGGGAAGGACAAGATGCACGTCAGTTAACAATCACACATTGGAGACATCCAAACTATCTATTATTACCACAGAGCCTTCATTCCAGGCGTCCGGTCCACAGCGCAATATGAAGGTAAAAGCAGACGTGGTATACAATAAAGCCATATACACGTTCAGGGGATATCTGAAAGATGCCCAAAATCGATCTTGCCCAGAGATGCGGCCTCCTATGGCTATCTCTTTTGCAGGAGCTTCGCTATCGTCTCCTTTTGCAATCATCTACAAGCTCCAAGCCCAGGTCAATTCGTCATTCACCCCACTTCGTTTCCATCTCCGCCACGAGATTATCTTTACACCTTGGAGGCCCTACGAGCAGAGAGCTGCGAGAATATCAGTCATAGCGTTCTCGTATGTCTGCCGACCGCTATCTTACCCTTTTCTGGATGAACAAGCCGATCAAGAGAATACCGACAGCGCCGAGGATAGCGAACACGAGAATGACACCGGGCTCACGCGAAGCCCAATTACCGCGCTTCATGAGGTGGTGAGCGGCAACCTCGCTGCGGGCGACGAGAGACATGTCGACGGCGGCCATTGTTGTGACTACTGCTTCCTTTGCGTTAGAAGGACATGTCTTGAAGTAGGATGATTGAAACTGCGTAAAAGTAGTTGCTGCACCGTATATTCCTGGAGGTCTGGGTCTCGGGTATTTATGACGAAAGGGTAGTCAGGATTGTCTGTTAACGAATGCCACGATGCGACATGGCAACGTGGTGATTCAAATGGTCAAGGTAAATGAGAATTCGCATACCTTTACAGCCTGAATCGGATTCCTCGGTGTTGGATGGATTGGTCGCTCAATTGAAGCTTCCGAGAGAGCTGTTGCGACAAGGCCAAGCTTGTTAGCGCGATCAATCCTCACAACGTCGCGAGTGATGGGAATGCAGTGGACTCGATGAGAAAGCGGACGGGAGCATTAAGAAGAGAGCCAGAGGTGAGCGAGGCCGATTACCCGCCTTTTAAGGCTACCGCTTGCCGAAAAATCTGCGCTCTTTGCGGCATTTTGTTTGGGCGGTTTTGTTTCGCCGCGCGGGACCGGCGGGTGGACCGGGAACAGGGCAGAAGAAAGCCATTGACGTTGCTACTATCAAGAAATGTACACTCACTTTGGACGCGAAGCTGTGGAGGTGCGACTGCAGTCGGAATGGGAGAGTGGAGAGGACAGGGAGTCGCGCAGTGCAAGAGGAGCGGGCCGGGAGAGGTTGGACAGAGGGAGCAGCAGGTGCTGGAGAACCGGGGAGCTCAGACGCCAGCTGCCTGGCCAATCAGGCAATAGCGGGGGTGCCAAAGGAATGATGAATTTGCGAGGCCAGACGATCGGCACAGCGCAATGGCTACGAACTGTGCTCCACGGGACTTGTCCCTTCCCCCAAGACTCTTGGACTTGATGTCTACTCCATCTATCAATCATTAATCATTATTATCTATTATAGAACGGGTCGAGTTGCGAGAGAGTCCCTGGTGAACAAACACCTCGACGTGCAGGTGGCCCGCAGCCGTCGGATCCACCAACCTGCCAACCACCCCAACAAGCACGGGCTGGCCTGCTGACCCAGCCCTGGCCAGCCTCTGATGGCGTCTGTGATGTGACTTATGTCATGGTGAATGCTTATCTACCACCATGGCGACGGCCGACAGCCTCCGCGAACGCGTCGGATGTCTTGAGCCGCGCAGAAATGCCTCATCTCTTGGCCCGCCTCACCCTAAAGTGCTCGGATGCCATCCAAGATTTGCTCACATCGGCCGGAGGTACGTGGGGAGAGCCAACGTATCGCCGCCAGGGATCGCCCAACAAGCTTTACTGGTCCGCGCCAAGTCGTGGAGGCGCTTATTGGCAAGGCATTGGCCTCATTCTTGTCACGGATCCATTTCTTGAACTTCGTTCCTTTCCCGACTACCACTAGACAAGAATATGCAGACTCGAGATGCCAACATTGTCCGACTGCATCCTAGTCCTACTTTTACAAAACCTTGCCAGCGTTTCTAGAGCATTCCGCTCTTCTGCCATAGCCATGGCATTTTTCTGGGCTGAATTTAGACAACATTGAGCCCCGAGGTCCTCGTTTTGTGTTTCGCGGCTGACTCATCACCAGAGTCAGCATGTAGAGGTAGGAGTGTGGAGCTTCCGGAGTTTATAAGATGCCGCAGACGCATAGGCAGACTATATGTTTCTTACGATAGGTGTGTTACCCGAATTTGCTTTCTGTAACACGTTCTCTAAGAGCCGTGTTTCCCGGACTAATGTGTGCATCCTGGAGCGATGTCGACGTCGAGGCCGACGGGCCATTGGGGTTTTCTGTTTATCGTTCCTCTCCTAGTATTGACCGTGGCTTTATAATAGTGCCTTGTGACAACAATTCGCTAGTTCTGGCATCCTGATCTGGCTGCGCGAACTCGGAGTGTTTCTCGCAGAAACATTCGGATTTTTGACTGGCAACTCGTTATCTTCAAATTGGAATATACATATAAGAGCCTAAGCCCATGGCCTTTTCCCGCCATTCTAAACGGAACTCGAGGATGAATTCACGTACATAGCGCATAGCCTCTTTGGCCGTCTGAGTTTGCCGCAAGCCCTGTCAATGCTGGCATACTTCTTCACAGATGGCAGTGTATTTCCACTAAGATTAAGGATGTAGCAGACCCTTGGATTTATCTGTAAAATGAAAACCGACCTATGCTAGGCGGACACAGTGGGCCTCCTGGCCTCGTCCTTCAGAGTCCTTTTTTTTGTGGTGATGCGTACCCTACAGGAAGTTTTGGAGGACTCCGCGCTCCTGTAATCTGTTATATTTTAAGTTTGTGTTTCAGAATCCGGTTCTTTCGCTTGGTTCTCTATTGGAAGGTACTGGCTTAACTCCTCAACTCGATTTCGAGACGGTCGCAACCATAGTTAGAGAATAGCACAGGACGAGCTGGACTAAAGGAGTGTGAGTATGGTGCAGTACATTGGGGACACACTTTTGAGGAATTTGCGAAGGTTAGAGAAGCTAGAGAACTGACCAGGATCGGTGCGGCGCCAAATACTTATGCGGTACATATGAGAAGCGCACCAGGCGCAGGAGAGGGAAGTGGTGTGCAAAATTACAGCGTCGAAGGCGGAGGTGAGGGTGAACGCGACCCCCAGGTCACCTAACAGCCTTCGCAGTTGCCTTGGTGGTTGATCCCATTTCTTCTTTCCTCCGCCACGACGACGCCAACACACCGACCACGTCCGCAATGGATGAAGACTCATATTCATCTGACTCGACGACCGACAGCGAGCATACACCTGGGGGCATTCCAAGGCTCAGATTGACCTTCACGGGAAGCAACGCTACACTTACACTTGCTGAAGCTAATCGACATCTCTCTTTGTGCCATCCGCAGGAAGCCCTTAAACTGTATACAAAGATTTTGACCTGCATAGCCCCGGGTCACCCTATCGCTTTCCTCAATCGATCACTTTGTTATCTTGTACTAGGGTTCCCACAACTGGCCGCGATTGACGGTCGCCGTGCCATACTTGCCGCTGACGCCGTTGGGTATATGCCAAAAGACCATGTCAATGGACGGGCAATGCTCCATAATTATGGCTTGTACACCGAGGCAGCGGACCTCAAGGTCGACATATGGCTGACTGAACCGGGATGTTACGTTGGCCAAAAGAGTCTCCGTTTTCTAGATGTAAGACCGGCGACTATCTTTATCAGCGCCCGTCCACGAAGGATTCGGGAGAAAAGAAATATATTGAGAGGACTTACAAATCAAGAGAAGGCCGTAGAATATATGCTATACGATATTAAGGTGAAGGCTACTTATCGAGTAGCGCTGAGTCTTTGGAAGTGTGGCGAAGGAGCTTGGCAATCCGCGATGGAACAGATTTTTAAGGCAAAAGAATATTCCTTTAGGAGTTCTAGAGATGCTCAGGCGTTGATGGACTTGCACAATGAAATCCTGTTGGACATCGAACGGGTTTGGGACGAAGAAATGAAGATTAGGAACGGTCTGAAGCAGAAGGGATGGACCGCAGATGACTTGGAGAACCATGAACAGACTGGGTTCCGGAGCCTCCTCGATACGAGACTCTCAAGAGTAGAGCGCAAATTATTTCCATGGGATGAATGCAGTCCAACTTGGGAAAACGAAGTGGACAAAATCCTGGGGCTACTAAACAAAGATACGACCGAAGTTACCAACGGCGTCTGTCAGTCGCAGCTAAAAATGGACGAATTCCCTGATATGGTGATTTCGCTCATTGCAAGACGGAAAATCACAACAAATCAAACCATTTTCAGGGAGAGATACCCCTTTAACGCAATTACTCCGGAAAAGCCAAGCTACAAATATTGTGCCGCCTGCTTTTCGTCTATACATTTAGCTCCTGGGGCTTATGAGAAGGCTTTAAAAGCTACTGAGGAATACGTGGCGCATCGGTCTTGTTTATCAAACAGGTCCTCTTCGCCGTCCTCGTCGTCTGAGTCCTCGATTGACATCGACCGTCAAGAAAAAGGCAAGGATGTAGGCGATTCTCCGAACGGCACTGATTTAGAGAGAACACATCTAGACCACCAAAGAGTTGATTCATTCGTGGAACCCAATTCGTGTGAACAAAACGCAGGACTTCAACTCTGTCCTTGGTGCAAAGCTGTCTTCTGCAGCCTCGAGTGCGCAGATAAGTGTTCTTACCACAGACTCTTCTGTGGGGAGCATATTCCAGAATTTGCTTATAACATCACCATTCCGAATCAGTGGTCTCTACCGCCTCCTGCAGCTACCGGTCTTCTGAACCAACTCATGAAGAAGGTACTTGCAGCCATTGTAACAAATTCTCAATCGCACGGCCATCCACTTGACACTATCTGGTTACGACAGCTACATCGGAATATAGGCATGCCTATTAAACTCCCTGATGATGGCAGTCAGACCGGAGCTGATTTCATCGAACGCTGGAACGCCCACGGCAGTATATCCCTCCCTAGTCCATATCTGACCAGTCAGCCACTCGATCAGGCCCTCGATGATATGCGAAATGTTCATACCTCCGCGGCTCTTCGTACACCAAAAACCTCTCCCTGGTCCTACGGCACTAACGTCCTCTGGCCATTAGACATTCTCTTCCATATAGGCGCCAAAGAGTCTAAACTTGAAGGCTTCAAAAATGCGCTCGACTGCCGGCGCCTCGATGGCTGGGTCCTCGAGACTATTCGCTACAAAGTCGAGTCCGCGATGCGCGTTACGAAGTTTCCGAGGATGAAGAAGGGTTTTAATGAAGAAGGGGAGATTATTGCCACGAGTTTCGAGGAGCAAGAGGCCGTGAAAGGGGATAATATTGGAGAGGGTGACGGAGCATATATGGCTAGTTTTCATCCGAGAACGAACTTGATTAGAGAGGCGGAGAAGAGTGAGAAGGCGAATGTAAAGCTTCTGGATCGGGATGGGCACATCGTTGTTGTTGCCACGAGAGCCGTTGAGGAAGGGGAGGAGTTACTTCGTTAGGGAATGGTGGGCACTATCGTGGAGCTAAACTTGGTATAATGCTAGATTCCTGGTATAGTAGACTCATGGGATCGGGCGTTGGAATTTGTATACTGACTGACAGACTACTTTCGGGATACACTTGGCAATGCCGTTGTGTATAAAGAGCCAGTATAGCAAAGCAGGAATTCCAAGTCAAGAATCTCATTTCATGTTTCGTAATAGGTAGATTGTCATCACTTGCTCTATATTTAGGGTATCACCAAAGTAGTCTAACTCTGACCTTGTGGCTGCCAATCGATCTCAATTCCTCCATATCCGAACCTGCTTATCTGCGCCTCCACTCCCAACTCGCTCTCCATCTGGACTCCAGTCCAGCGCGAATACCTGGTCTTTATGGCCTGGTAAGTCTTCTTTTAGTTTCCCGGTTCGTAGGTCCCACACTTTTAGAGTAGTATCCTTGCTACAACTGGCTAGTAATCTACTGTCTGCTGAAAAACTTGCCATGTATACAGGTCCAACGTGTGCCCGGAGTGTGAACAGAAATTTACCGTCACGGGCAGACCAGAGCTTGACATGGTTATCCCACGCCGCAGATGCAAGCAACATGCCATCAGGCGAAAATGTCACTTGATTAATCTGTTTTTGGTGGCCCGTCATCCTGGTAACGGGTTTCGCACTCGTTAACGGCGTCCAGAGGAATAGCGTACAATCTTCGCTCGCAGAAGCTAGACGTTCCACAATCTCGCCTCCAACCGTTGCGGCCTTTTCGAACCGCGCTTTGGCTTTAGCAAGTTTTTCTTCAGAGGTAGCAGGGACTCTGTGCGTATGGTCGTGGTAGGCTGTTCGGAGAACGAAGTCGGTTGAGAGGGCTAGGTGGTTTACCCAGTGGGCATGTCCGGAGAGCGTGGAGATGAGGCTACCGGTAGAGGCGTCCCAGACTTTGAGCGTCTTGTCGTGGGAGGATGTGTATATCTGTGACACTAATTAGAGTGATTTCTTTAAGGGATAGCTAAACTGTGCGTACCCTTCCTATACCTCCCCATTTCACGCACGTCACACTACCTTTGTGGCCCGTAAGAGCGAAGTCTATCTTCCCTCCTATTGCATTCCATACACGTACTGTTCCGTCTTTCGACGACGACGCCACTCTCGGTCTACCCTCCTGTTGTAGATGGTACGGTTCCCAGCTCAAACTTGTTATAAATGCCGTATGCCCCTTCAACGCCCCACCAATCGCTTTCCCAGTCCCAGCTTCCCATATCCTTACCTCACTATCATACCCTCCGGACGCAAGAATACTCCCATCTGGTGAATAGCTAACAGCAAGCACCCACTTCGTATGTCCCTTAAGCGTATGTACCGGCGTCCCCGTATCACAATCCCATATTCTAACCGTCTTGTCCCCACTCCCACTCGCCATTCTACTCGAATTGATAGGCGAAAACTGCACCGCCAGTATATTATCTCCATGCCCTGAGATCGCAGCTGCACACCTCGACACCGCTCTCACCCTGAACACAGCCTGTGGTGCATATTGAAGAGTGATTTCGCTCTCCGCACTCGCTTTTCCGGGCTTGACTAGCGCATTGTATAAGTCTTCCTTGTCGCCTAAAGCTTCTGTCGCGCCCTCTGGAAAGAATCGGTAGGGAATTCGGTCATCGGTTTGCTCTTTGAGTTCGTTGAGAAGGATTTCAAGGTTCTTGGTTGAGGCTTGGGAAAGCGGGACTGTGAGGACGGGGAGGGAACCTGTTTCGCCGGTGGCCTGGTCGACGAAGCGGACGCGGACGGTACCGTCAGGGATGGTGGTGTCAATATCTTGTTGGGTGCGGGAGATTTCTAATTGATCGCGCTTTTGTCGCTTGGAAGGTGGTGGGAATTGGGTTGCCATCTTGAATAGGGGGTTTCAAGTGGTTTTCGGCCTAGATACGGCTTTCTGGCCTTGCTGGTGTGGAGGGGAACATTCGCCGTGGGCTTCGAAAATTATCGCGCTAGTGTTATCGATAAGCAGAGACGGACTCACGGCTGTCGCGATATGTAATGTGCAATAGCAAGCGCATTAACCTCAGAACGATATGCGTCTGTTCAATCCCGCCTACTAGCTCAATCCAGACTTCTGCAGGATTCACCGTTCGCAATGAGATGGTGATTCTATAAGCATGTTCTACGTCTGATTGAGTAGAAGACTAAGACATGGCTTAGCAGTGATGCGCCTACTCCGAATTGCTGGAGTAGCCCTGTTTTAATGTTAGGCAGCGTGTGGAAATGAAGAATAGCGCGTTCTCGGCCTGAAATAATAGCTGCCGTGCCACCCTTCGTAATTTTGGAGAGAGGGGCAATTTGGGCGTGCGAAAGCAATCAAGAAAAGACATGGTGGAGTAATTTTTTGATCAGTAAGCCCATCTTTTTGTCCACCAATTAGTCCTAAAGAGGCCTGATATCTTCATCAAGTTCCATTAGTCTTCTCATCGCTGAATGATGTAGTCATATTGGATGAGGCACACTCAGACAGTAGGGTGCAGTCCAAATTAACGCAATAACACCCAGTGCAAAAGACACTTAAGCTGAATCAATTTTTTGATCCATTTTGAACTCGCTTTTTGGATCGTTTACGATGATGTCGAGAGTTAACGGTGGCTTGGCTTTCTTTCACTCCCTGCTTTCACCAAATCACCAATCCGAGGAGACCGACAAAGTGCAACGCCAAGGAGGCTTTGAGAGAAGATCCTCGTGGTAGCTCAGCTTGCGAGTAATATTTCCTGTCTCCCTTAGTACAGTAGGATTGGTCCTTTCTCCCAAAACAATGCTGCTGTCTGGTTCAAATACCCCGCCCCAAAATCCACCGCACGATTGAGCTTTGATCCAGGTGGCGTCGAGGCCCTTCTGCGACTGCGTCCACACACTGCTGGCGCACCGTTGAATTCGTAATGTTGTCCTATATGGTCTTGTTAGTTTTCCATAATTGAGGATTTAAATGCTGGTTCAACTCGGGTCGCTTACTAAATCGCGCTTACACCAGTCTCAAATATTCATCGTGTGTTCGCCGTCCGTCTCTCCGCGCAGTCTTGTTCGATATATCCAGTCCCTATTCTGCCACATCTAGATCATTTTGCTATTGTATTAGATTCCTTTGACTGCCAAATTGCCACATCGCTCAATATTATTGTTACAATGCGTAATATTCTTAGGAAAGGAGCTAGGACTGCCTTATATTTCAACACCCACTTATCCAGCTCCCGAAGTTGGTTGTGGGCTAGATGAAGGAGCAGGGTTTGGTACCGTCGAAGTATTCGCAGTCGGAACTGCTACGGCAGGAGCGCCGTTGATAGGCTGAGCTTGACTAGCCATCGGCCTTGGTCCAAAACTCTAGGAAATCGCTGATGTCACAGGAATGTGCCATCGAAGTCTCGAGGATACTTTAGAGTGTTACTTCGCATGCTTGGTGCGAGGGGGATGCTGTAGGCAACATCCAAGGGCGTTTCGCGTGTGCTCAGTGGCCTCAGCTGCACGCGGGAGTGCGCTCAGCCTTGGAGCTTGAATCGCAACCTCCTTTTCTGGAGGCAATAGCCTACTGGCTTGCCGCCATCTTGGCACTTGGGCAACCCAGCGATGTGCTCGGATCCTGAATTCCAGTCACACGCCTCAACGCCTTCCACCTTGTTCATGAAGCTTAATCTCATCCTAGAAAGTTGTGGGGGGGCACTGATGGACTGACTCTAGGCCAGCCAAACAGCTGATCTAAACACAATGGCTCAAAGGGGTCACCCTTCCACCTCGTACATCGCTTCGGCATCCACCTCTTACCAGTCATATCCGTACGGCGAATACTATAATACTACAACCACGTCTCGCCCAAAAACCCGAAGGGGAACTGGCGGGCCTAGCACCGGACGCCCACGGACTGGCGCATCCACTATAGCCAGGGTTGAGGCCCAGCAGGTCGTATGTGCAATCACTGAATCCCGCGGAATCTCCCCCACCGTTGGACTGACCTTCGTCAATCTCGACACTGGAGAAGCTGTCCTCTGTCAGATCTGTGACAGTCAGACCTATGTCAGAACGATTCACAAGCTGAGGGTATATGGCCCCTCTGAGATCCTCATCGTCTCGAGTGCGGCTAGCCCAAAGTCAAAACTCTTCTCAATCATCGAAGAGAATCTTGAGGTCATTGAAAGCAAGCTCACTTTACTTGATCGTCGCTACTGGACAGAATCAACTGGTTACGAGTACATACAATCTTTAGCCTTCGCAGAAGATGTCGAGGCAATTAAGATTTCGGTCTCCGGCAACTACTATGCTGTTTGCTGCGTTGCTGCCGTGAGTCCCTTGGTATTACCACACATTCTCGCTTATTAACGTCCTACTAGGCCTTTAAATACACTGAACTTGGCTTAGGCAAGACCTTTCCATTTCACTCACTCAGAATAAAATACGAGCCTTCAGAGGGTTCGATGATGATCGACGTATCCACAATCTACTCACTTGAACTTGTGCAGAATCTTCAGAATCCGAAGTCGAAAGACTGCTTGTTTGGACTTCTCGATGAGACACTGACGCCGATGGGATCTCGGCTCTTGCGAAGCAACGTTCTCCAGCCATTGACTGATCCAGAAACGCTCAACACCAGATATGACGCCTTAGAGGAGCTGTCAACGAAGGAAGAGATGTTTTTCGCTACCCGGGCTGGTTAGTGGTTCCGCTGGGCATCACCGCGTAATTACTGATGCCCCTAAGCCTTGAAAAATTTCCCGGATGTGGACAAGATCCTTACTGCTGTAAGTAAGTGTGACGTGTTTCGTATATTCAATTTTTGACGTGAATATAGCTCATCATCATCCCTACCAAGCCAACCATTCAGACAACCGAACAGAGCATCAACCAAGTCATCATGCTAAAGCGGTTCGTTACGTGTGTAAATCCGATTTATGAAGCCCTTACCGGTGCACGGAGCTCTATGCTCAACAATATTCGCGAGGTCCTCCTCGTAGGAGCCATGGCATAATGAATATGTGTACTAATTATGATGACAGCTGTGCGCTCCCGAGAACATTGTTCCCGTTCAGAATCTCATTGACACGGTAATCAATGAGGATACAACGTACGCGAAGCAACCTCTCGAGCTTCGAAATCAGCGCACATATGCGGTCAGATCCGGGGTTAACGGTCTTCTTGATGTGGCTCGTACGACATACAAAGAAGCAATAGAGGATGCTTATCAACATTCGACCGAGCTAAGCCGTTGGTTACCGCCCCGGTGTGTTTTATTTGTATACACTGACTGACTTGTTGAAGAGGAATACGACCTTACGCTTGAACTCAAATACGACACCGCTCGTTATTTCTATATTCGAATTCCTATGAGAGAGCTTGAGAAGAGATCTCTACCGCCAGTGTTCACTAACGTATTCCGTAAAAAGAATATGATAGAATGCCAGACTTTGGAACTAATGAAGCGTAATCAGAAGGTATAAGTGCCATTCTAATGTGTAATACCAAAGACTAAGTAAAACATAGATTACCATCTCGCATCAAGAAGTTATATTAATGAGTGATGAGGCTATTCAAGCTCTCATTGAAGAAGTTCGTGGTCAGATGTCTATCTTGTTCAAGATTTGTGAGAGTATTGCAATGTTAGACATGGTACACCACTCTAAGTCAGAAATTGTTACCAATACTGAATATTTCCAGATCTCGGCTTTCGGACAATTAGTGACTACACAGGATTATGGCAAGATACTCAACCTTTGTACGGGTCCGTTCCGTTAGCTGATATAGCGTTAGTTCGACCACAGATTACGGATACACTTGCGATCAAGTCTGGTCGGCATCCGATAAAAGATAAGCTTATGCACAACAAATTCGTGCCAAATGACGTATACGCTACGCAGCAGACCCGGTTCCAGATTATCACTGGTTGCAATATGAGTGGTGAGTCTTGATGTGTCTGGGCCATAATTGATGGCATATTCCTTACTCTGAAAACGTGACAGTCTCGCTAATATCTTAATAGGAAAGAGTACATACATCCGAACGGTTTCACTCTTGTCGATCATGGCTCAAATTGGTAGCTTGTGGGATATTCGTGCAGAAACAGAGGAATAGATCAGCTGACAATTAACAGCGTCCCAGCCACCTACGCCTCTTTCCCCATTCTGCATCAGCTCTTTGCGAGAGTTAGAATGGATGATTGCATTGAGACAAATGTTTCTACATTTGCTGCGGAGATGAGGGAGATTGCATTCATCTTGCGCAACATCGACAAGCGGAGCATGGCCATCGTCGACGAGCTGGGTAGAGGAACTAGTACTCGTGATGGGCTTGCAATTGCTCTTGCGATTGCTGAAGCCCTTGTACAGAGCAGGGTAGGTTTCATATTAGCTTCTATTAGAATGCCTATCACCCACGGAAGTCTGTATAATTCCGTGAAAGCATGCCACTCCATAAAGGGCAAAGCTAATGTAAATAGTCTCTCGTTTGGTTCGCCACACACTTCATAGATCTCGCGAGAATCTTGTCGGAACGTAATGGTGTCATTAGCTTGCATCTAGCTGTCGAGGTACGTAAACAACAATCGAGAAAATGTTCTCTCACATGGGTATAGTTGAAGAATAACAATAGCATGACCATGCTCTATAAGATCGCTGAAGGTGCCGTAAAAGAATCCCACTACGGTCTAGCCCTAGCGCGTGTCGTACAGCTTCCCCCGGGACTTGTCGAACGTGCAACATATATTGCTCACAAACTGGAGCATCAAGTGCAGAAGCGGAAGAAAACATCCGCAATTGTGCTCCATGAGCGCCGTCGTAAGCTCGTCTTGAATCTCAAGGAGCACCTAGTCCAGGCTTACAACGGCGTAATGGAGGGTGAGGTGCTAAGCGCTTGGCTAAAAGAGCTTCAGAAAGAGTTTGTTCGGCGCATGACTGCTATTGATGAGGAAGCAGCACGTGCAGAGGAAGATGGTGAGAGTGAAGATGAGATGGTAGTTCGGTCCCAGCACGATGAGACTGGGTACGAACCAGAGAGGAATGCCGATGAGCAGGCATCTGAGCTTGACGAAGAGATGGAGGAGAGGCCGAATACTTGTGCCAGTCACCCTTCCGTCATTACGATTGATTCTGCTGTTTCGACAACTACCACAGGTTCATCGACTATTCGCGCTGTCTCGGAGAACGAAGGCTGATAGGGCCATGCACATGACAGAAGATCTTCGTGTCGCGAGCAACATCATGTAAACTGGACTGAGGACGAAATGATCATTTTGGGACCTATAGATGTCCGCGGCCGGAATAGGGCGATTTTGCGGAGTTGCTGAGTGTTTTCATGTCATTAATAGGGGAAGATTATCTCCAACACAAGTGTATTTGAAATAAAATCCGGGCTCTTCCTTGGTTCGAAGCAGATACCATGACATATCAAAATGCTCCGAATGGACCTGTTTCTCCATCGTTCCTCCAACTCCCCGCACTTGCGATGGGCCCGAACTCGGCAAGCCGAGCATGGCCCGAGGAGAAACTCATTCCAAGCGCATGGGCGGAACCTGCTTGCTAATGCTTCTACATGACTCTTCATATCCTGATCTGGGTTTATAAAAGCCTCTAGGCGAAACAAGAAAGTTAGCTTTGCTCTAGCATGACCCAGAATTAATCATTGAGCTGAACGAGATTCGGAATTCAAGTATAATGGATTTGATTCAAAGGCTGAAGAGTGATTATCCATGGATTCAGACGCCGCTTGTTGTGAGTGCGCCGATGAGGTTGATTGCGTTGGCGGAGTTGGCGGTTGGGGTTTCGGGTGCTGGTAGGTTTGGTCGATATTTCCGTCCCTCTCCCTTCAGATTTGCAAGTATAGTGTGCTTCGCATAACGGACAATCTAACTGATAAGAGCATGAAAATTGGGGAAATTTGATATTACAAAATTTTCTTTTTTAACTTTTCAACCCTTTTTTTTTTTTTTTTTTTTTGTTTTTTTCTTACTATTTTGAAATTCGGGAATGGGGAATGATGGGGTTCTGACATCAAGCAGGCGGCATCGGCTTCATAGGCGCCGGAACAGATGTCTCGGACCTCGAGAAGCATTTCGAACATGCCTCAGATCTGCTCGCGCGGTCGTCTTCCCCTCCAAAGTCTAGCTCCGAGGTCCTGCCTATTGGTGTGGGCTTTATCAACTGGGGCGCTCAACTCGATCAAGCGATTGGTATCATCAAGAAATATAAACCGGCGGCAGTATGGTTCTTCGCGCCATCCTCGAAACAGAGTCTGAAGGAATGGAGCGAGAGGAGTAGGGAGGCGTGTCCGGAGGCGAAGATTTGGGTCCAGGTGGGAAGTGTACGGGAGGCGCATCTTGCGTTGGAGATTCGGCCAAATGTACTGGTTGTGCAAGGGACGGATGCAGGCGGTCATGGGCTGGCGCAGGGCGCGGGACTCATCTCCCTACTTCCTGAAGTTAACGATGCTGTTCAGGAGAAGATTGAGAAAGAGGGGTGCGAGGCTCCGATTATCATTGCCGCTGGTGGCATTGTTGAAGGGAGAAGTGCTGCGGCTGCTCTAGCGTTGGGCGCATCTGGTGTCGTTATGGGTACAAGATTCCTGGCGAGTAAAGAAGCGAATATTGCAAAGGGATATCAGGACGAGATCCTCCGCGCTGCCGATGGTGGGCAGAGTACTGTGAGGACTAAGGTTTACGATAATTTGAGGGGGACGACGGGGTGGGCGGAAAGTCATAATGCTAGAGGTGTAATCAACAGAAGCTACACCGATAATTTGGCAGGCATGGGCGAAGCAGAAAATAAGAGGCTATATGAAGAGGAGATCAAGAAAGGGGATGAGGGGTGGGGCGTTGAGGCCAGGATGACGACGTATGCTGGGACAGGGATCGGGTTGGTGAAGGAGGTAAAAGGGGTGAAGGAGATTGTTGAGGAAGTCAGAAAGGGGGTCAAGAGTGCCCTGAATGAGTTGAAGGTCTAGTTAGCTTGATTAGAATGATGCTATTTGAGAGACAAAATAAGGTTATCAAATATAGAGGCAGAACGTATGCGTCTTAATGTAGATAACTCCATATACTGTGGTATCCGTTGGCATCATTTCACTGATGCCTCTATACACAAGCATGTCCTGTCTGATTCGCTGTAACACCCCGCGTCCCCAGATATGAGCCTTTACTTCTGATTCGATGTGGACAGCGCCGGCAGCCATGAAAACCATGTTGGGTATAATATAACAACCCGAATCCTGCGAATGTAGGAAAGCAGTAGGACTGCCATCGCTTGTTCTAGAACTTCCGCCGAATATGTTAAGTGATTCCTCAATCAGACTCGAAGGTCAAACTCGCTATTCCGTCAACCATTCTTTCGAGAGTTTCGCTCGTTTGCGCGCTGCATCCTCTCGTTCCTCTTGACCCGCTCCTTCCGTGCTCGCCTATTCTCGCGCCTCTTGTCACCGGCCTCACCAGTCTCACGTTCCTTCTTTTCATCAACCTCCACCAACCAGTCGTCCTCACCAGCCTTGTTCTTGCCTTTGTAGCCCCACTTCGGAACCCATTCTCCGCTCTCTTCATCGAAGACCATCTTCCCCTCTCGCTTCTTATCCTTGATACCCTTCTTTTTAGCAAAGAGTTCCCACTTGGTTGGTGCTTTTTCGGCTGGGATGGGCTTCTCACGGGGAAGCGGGGTGATGGGAACTGGAAGAACGAAATGGACTCCATCCGAGGTGCTCTTGGCCTCACACGTATTCAGAAGCTGGTTTATGAGGGCTTGGGCTGCATCGCGGGCGGTGGCTGCAAGCGTTTCTTCGTCGGCGTCCCGGAGAAGCGGATTGGGGTCGTTGGCGAGGAGATGTCCCAGGTCGAAGGTGTAAGGCGTGGGTTTATTAACGGTGACGGGCCTATGAGATCATTAGGTACTTTTTGTTGAGAAGGGAGCAAGTCTGGAACACACAAGCGTGTTGCGGTAGAATCCATAGTGGAAGCTGCTGCATCTGGCGTGTCGACGTCCATTGCGACTTCTTTGATTCGGGCTGCGAGCGCACTGTCAGTGGGAGAGGCAACGTCGGTCGTGACGGCTTCGGCCATCTGAACCTCGGCCATAGCTGCAGACGGGAGACTGTTAGTAGAGGAGAAAGAACTACAAGGAATTACGGGCGGATTGTGCGCGCGTGAAAGTCGAGAATTATTTCCAGACTTTTTGGCCAGCGGTATGCCGCCCTAGTCCTGTTTCGGGCTAGCGTACTTTGGCACCTCCGACTCCCGAGATTTTTGAAGCTTTAGACCATCACGACGTCCATCGCGTGTGTTGCACCAGTGGGGGAGCCCTGGGCTACCGTTCATTGCTCTATCATGTCTTCATCTACCTGCCTACGACGCTTCGCCAAGTCCTCCTTGGAGCGAGCCGTCCAGCCCTCAATTGCGTCGCGAAGCCTCATCTCTCCGCAAGCATCATGCTTTTCCACCTCTGCTCCGCGACATGCCCTTCCCACCCTCGCGAAGGCCAGTAAGGGCCCTCCGCCAAAAAAGGGATCGACTCTGATATTGAAGAAGAAGAAAGCCCCTGCTAAGGCCGCGGGTAGGCCACCTGCACCAGGGGACCGCAAGGCTATGAGGAAGCGGATTGTCCTTAGCAATAACAATGCATTAGAAGTTGCAGGCCTACAGGACTTGAAAGAAACGGATGCGTTAAGCGGGATTTCCGAGGGACAGGTCAAAGGGTTGCCCGAAGATGTCGTGGATGCGCTAAGAGCCATGGAAGCTTTCAAGACAAACCAAGGATGGAAGTTGTTCAGGAGGCCGGCTACGTTGATAAGGAAGGAGACGACTGAGTTGGCAGGGCTGTTAAAGCAAGCTGAGGAAGAGAAGAAGACTGTACGGCGGGTCTTCATTGGCGACAGGATGAGCGGGAAGAGCACGCTTCTGCTTCAGAGCCTGTCGATGGGTTTTCTTAGGAATTGGGTGGTAATAAATCTACCTGAAGGTAAATTAACCTCTAAATATGTGGAATAGTAGCCTTACGTGTTTTAGCTTATGACATTGTCAACGCTCACACCGAGTATAAGCCGCTTCCTGGCTCACACCCCACACAGTATACCCAGGATGTGTACACCGCGAACTTCCTCTCCCAAATCGTCAAAGCGAACAAAAGTATTCTAGAGAACACTCAAATTACCACAAACCCGTCTCTTCCGCTGCCACTACCGGCCAAAGCCAGCTTAAAGCAACTCGCCGAGCTCGGTATCGCCAATGTTGAAACATCGTGGCCTGTGTTTGTGGCCCTTTGGAAAGAACTGACACAGCCGGGTCTCCCACCTGTTATGCTCGCCCTCGACGGGTTAGCCCATGCCATGCGAAACTCGGAGTATCTCTCCGCACAAGTAAAACCTATTCACGCCCACGATCTTACCATCATCCGTCACTTCGTCGATCACCTCTCCGGAAAGGCGACCCTCCCCAACGGCGGCGCCATACTAGCCGCAACCACCAGCTCCAATAATCCCAGAGTGCCAGCCTTCGAGTTCTCCATGCAAGTTGCAGAAGCGAAACGATACCACCCGGATAATATTCCGCAATGGAATCCTTATAAGAACGTCGACCAGCGAGTCATCGAGTGCTTGAAAGATGTTGAAGTATTGAAGCTCAACGGCTTGAGTAAGGAGGAGGCAAGGTCGATTATGGAATATTATGCAGCTAGCGGTATGTTGAGAGCGAAGGTCGATGACAAATTTGTAACTGAGAAGTGGAGTTTGGCCGGCATGGGCAATATTGGGGAACTAGAACGGGCTGCTGTAAGGCTGAGGATATGAAATACGTACGAATAGATGTATGCTTGTGAGAGGGGGGTTTTATGTATAAGTGTAGGATGTAGGATAAGTTCTGCACCGCCTAGCGTATACTACTGCAATGTACACTATGGTTATTTTGATGTGCATACTATCTTCATTCTCACCACAATGTCGATGCCGAGGCTCGCCCGATGCCGGAGACTCACGCTGGTCGTGCCTTGAGAACTAGGCTTAAAGAGTCGTAGCATCGAAAGACTAGCACAATGGGTGACATAAAAAGCAGATGTGGTAGATGGACGACCGATGATGAAAAGCATTTCTTGATAATGGCAATGATGGAAGAGAAAGGGTCTCGGAAGAAGGCGGTGTCAGGTATAAGTATATAAATATTCCTTCTCTTTCTTCCCTATTCCTGTTCTCACACACTCAATTTAAGGTCTAAAATTGCAATGTTTTCTATAAGAAACAAAGTGTTTTATGGGGCCGCTTGATCCCTTCTAAAAATTTAGCGCATTTGGAATTATGTTGCGCGTTTAAAACTAGGTTGATAAGATGTTGCGGACATTTGGAAAAGCGAAGATTTTTGAATATGGGGTCTAGAAATTCTTAGACTTGGTAAAGATGGTGACTCTGGTTCTCAAATGAAACTGTCATATGTTGGGCTAAAGGATATGAAACCCGGACTAGATGCGAGCCGATTCTCTTCTAAAAATCATGGCTCGATAGAAGCATGTTTCCCGACTTATAAAACATTCCGACTGTATTTGAGCCACTTCTCCTCTGAAGTTTGCGATGCGTTGATGCTATGTTTCTGGGCTAAAAGCTATTCTTCCCCAGATCAATGGGAGCTCTGTCTCCTTGACAACTCATTTGTCCGACTCTTCTAACTGGCCTAGTCTCGGGTTAAAAACTGCCTTGAAATAAACACGGATGAATTCAAAAATTGGGCTTCAAATGTATACATGGGACGTGCCTTTTGTGTAACGACATAAGGATCAAAATTGTCCGAAGCCTTTTGAATGTTGGAAGGGGTTGCCTCACCTCTCCGTGCTAGTTCTTTCGTTACACAATATTCATCAACTTATATCTCTAAAATCTAGCATTATCCTTCTTCATGGGGCTTCCTTCTCTTTTCTGAAATCTGAAGGCTATTGCAGTTATGTTTCAGAATAGAAAATCAACCCAAACCTTGCTCGGGCATTGGTAGAAGTTTATTCAAGCATTATGAATGGGAGCTCTTCCACTAAAATCATCCGTAGAGGGTTGCCATATCACATAGCCCCCATCTACTGCGTAAAATACTTGCAAGAGCCAGAATGCTGGTATAAATTCTGTCGCATGTTCAGCCACGTCCTATTATAGCTAGTTTACCCACAGCAGTATATAGCCCTTGCTCGCTCTCTCATAGACCAAGTATCTAACTATCCTTTGTTCTTTTCTACTTGGTTCGATCCTCATTGGCAATTGGCTTCCTCTACTTCATCAATCGTGACAAATTCAAGTATACGGTAGCCACGTGTTCTCCATATCTACACAAACGTACCTGACCATGATTTTAAGATGTCAACAGAGATTTCTTCATGCTGATAAATTCATTAAGTTTCAATCAATTTCTAGAACGGGAGAGATATGCTGTTTGGAAAGACAGGTGTTCCAAAAACTTAACATTAGACATTTGTATGGAATTAGTTCTCAGTTAAAAATTGTGCTTCAAAATGCCTTGTTGGAAATCCACAACTAGAAAAACGATTTGAAAGAGGGAAATGAAGTATTAAACCCTTAAACTTCTTTTTTTTCTCTTTACAGGTTGTGTTTCATCGACGGATCTAAAGATGCCAATTCTCTTTGCTACATGCTTTCTTTAGGATGCCAAAAAAGGGGTGAGTTTTTAGACTAAAGAAAATAGAGGCAAGTAACTAGGATTCTCAAATACTGTCCTCCTCGTGTTACATGTTTATGGAACTGTACTCTTAGACGGCGACCTCCCCCACTTGTAATCTATAGAGCGAATCTTCCCCATTCGGTGCACCATTTTCGACAATAGCCCGCATTTTGCCCAACATCGCCAGAAATCGCCCGCAGGCAAGTCCCCTACCCATCTTCCTCCCACGACATTACTCGCCAATTTCGCCATTTTGTCTAGCAGAGCTCTCTACTAGCAGCCGAATGTGGTGCTCGAAATTCCGCTGTCTGAGAGGTCGAGGCTGCTTGGGACGAGCCCTTCAGCGACCGCATCTCCAGCTATTGAACATGTTGGCCTCGAGAGGGATATATCGCCGAATTATCCTCCGCCAGACTCGGATGAGAAGATGCTTGAGCCATTCCCGTCTAGAAGACCTCCGTCTGGGGTGCACCATTTGTCTACGCCAGGACGTGCGAATATGCTTACTCCACCGAGTCTGGTCATGGCACAATCTCCGGAACACGTGCTGAATTCACGTGCTGTGAGGATGAACCAATCCGTACCCAGGCTCCATCCGGTCAAGCGGCATGCTTATAGGTCTTAAGTTCATCAAGGAGCCTGGCGCCACATTGCGATACATTTGTCACATTGTGAGCGAGAATTCTAAAGCAATCTGCAACCGCACCCTTGCAAGATCTTTCATCTGAATAATTTCCTCTTAATGCTCCCAGCACACTAGCGTCCTTCGTTCCAGAACCAGGCCCGGGATGTGCTCGAGCACTTCAAGTCTTCGCCAAGTCTGCAGAACCAAAGGTCTTGAGCGCTAGCTTCATGGATCCAAGCGGGTACATTGTTCCTTCTTGGTGTGCGATTCATTTCTTCGGTGGAGTTCATAATCTTTAAATATGAATTTGAGCTCCAACATAGCTCAGACGCCAGTCAGGCACTCTAAGATAATACCTCTATAGTACTAGTTTGTATATATGAAAGGAGTCTATAACCGTTTTAAACCACACTCAACGTTTAGTACACCAGGTACTGGCTCACAATAATTTACAAATTTAAGCCTCTCAACACCACTCATCTGCTGGATCTAGATCAGGCAACTTTTCACTGTGATAGTCCTCTTGGGCACCCAGTTTTTCGCCATCGAAAAGTACTCTTTCCGCCCACGTAAGGTCAATTGGTTCCTTGAATCGCGTCGGCTTTCTAATTGGGCTGATTGGGAAATTCTATCGAAAAGCGAGTTAGTATGACTTCATGTTCATTACAATATCATGAAACGTGCTCAACTCACCAAGTTTGTGACATTGAACATGAGCTTTTCCTTATCATCATCTGCTGGAGTGAAGAAGTATCCGCCATAGAATCCTTCTTTGAGGATACATTTATGCAGCAAGGCCTGGTAATAACTTAGCTCAGCACCCGTCTCTTTGATAGAAGGAACTTACTGGTAGACCCAAGACGTAGTTATCGCCATCAGCAATATCCATGTCACCTTTAGGTCTAGTGATCATGATCTAAGTTGCATCGTCCCAGCCGTCACCACCACTCTGCCCAATACACATGGTTCCGTTGGGAGGCACATCTGGGTCCCAATATGCTTCAGGCTTTGATAAACAATTAGTTGTGAATGTTAGAACGTGTCAAACGAAAGTACATACTGGCGTATTCATGATGCTGCGTCTACATATCTCAGTAGTATTGCAGCCAATCTTGTTTGTCCAATCATCTTGGCCCATTCCCTGAAATACTGCTTCCAAAATCTCTTCACCGCTTGGGGCGCTGACCGGTCGCGTCTGTGTACAAACAAAGATTCCACTCTTATCAAGATTAGGATCCAAACGATAGATATCTAACACTGGGAATGGGTCCTCTTCAGTCGGCTCAATATCACGGGGAAACTTCAGCTTCGACATAGCAGTAGGAGCAGTTCTCACGGGAGCTGGAGGGGAATGTGCCACATCAGGTGACGCACCTGGCTCTTTCGGTATCTCCTGGTCTTGCTCCGGATCTCCAGGTGGCCCTGGAACCGCTGGACCCTGCGGACCGTCAGGCTCCCAAGGGCGATCGTTCGTAATCCAGTCCATGGATGCAGCCATAACAAACTGTTCCGCAAGTGCCCATGCTACACCTTTGAATCCACGATCGTTGAGGTGGAAAAGATCTCGCTTGTCCCACGTCGTCACCGGCAGAGAGACTTTCAACACGCGTTTGCTGTACCGCGTGCGCTAGTAGTTCGCAAGGCCAGACAGACGTGCATTGAATTCTACAACCCTTTGCAATCCCTCGTGATTTTGAAAGCTCTCGCCCCTCTCATTTTTTCCAAACATGGGTAGATGATGTATGAAGACCACTGTATCCTCATCACGCTCAAATATTCGATGCAGCATGCGGCCGACGCGCCGATGCGCGTTGGGGAGATTCGTTCCATAGAAGACATCCATTGTCCCAAGTGCAATAACGACAACCTTTCTTTGATACTAGGTATGTATAGGTGAATCCCAGATCTCATCGGCAATCTCATCAATCTGGAGCCCTTTGTAGCAGTCGTGACGGCCGCCGGACCACCCCTGACTCCCAACAAAGCGAGGGGTAAGACCACCGTATCGACCTGGAATGTTGTTCCGATACCCGTAGAATTCAGGGTCATTGAAGATATGCTGGATTTCCTCTTTGAAACCGTTTGCAAAGGGTGATCCCACCCGAGATGAAAAATAACATTGCGCATCACCGACGACCCAAATATTCTTTTCTTTACCCAACAGCTTCCTCGGGAAAAGTTCAAACTTCATTTTCATGTACAAAAGATCCTTGCTAGCCCTGAACCCTGCGGATTTAGGATGAAAGGTCTGCGCCAGCCACTCCGGAACTGTGGTAGTTACGTCTGGGTCACCGCCTACTGGTGGAGGATCTTGTTTTTTTTCTGAACTTCCATCCTGTTTAACCCATCCATTCAGGAAATGAAAAAACCAAATATTTTTATTGCGCCTGTCGGGTTCGTTAACACCTTCAGTGCAGAATCGGTGACTATTGTACGTAATGTCGACATCGACAAAATTTACGTAGGGTGCTACCCTGCTAGGCCGCCGTCCAGGGGGGGGGGTCTTGGGCAAGAAGCATATTGCTCCACAATCCATAATATTCCAATATGTAGTTGGATTGATGTACCAGATTGTTCAACATTCTACGCAGTTCTTTCTTCATAGGGGGTCCATTTGGCAACCAGGGTATGAAGCTGACATCATCGCATTGATCAGTATATGTGTCAAAAAACTGTATATACCCTGTCTGGTAGACACCAGTGAATTGGGGATTCCGATCGCGCCAGTCCATCCTCTGATAGAGACCATTGATGACGGTTTGTCCAGGTGCGGTAATAGGTCTGCCCAGAATTATGGTCCTATAATCGTTTCGGAATTGATCTCCATATAGCAACCTCTTTGTTGCTTCTGTCTGTTTAGCGCACGCATCGTCATCTTTGAAAAATTTGTAGACACATGCTTGTAATATACTAACAAACTCGAAGTCGTTGCCTCCAATAGACAGAGTTACTATGTCGTCGTACTCACTCACTCGTGGAATTTGCTGGTTGCAGTGTCCTGGATAAAACACGTCAGGAGCGACAGCACCAGTACAGGACAGAAATTCAAACGCAGTGCGTCGTGGGGGCTCGTTAGGCCGATCCGGATCAGGAAAGAAGAAGTGTTCGTCCTGCCAGAGCTGTGGAGCGTACGCTCCGTGATGCCGTATACAGTCACATTTGTCTTCTGGGTCCCAATCCTGGCCAGCACCAGGTCCAGCCGAAAAGGAGTCTCCTACTGCTTTCCATTCTTGCACATCCGGATAGGGCTTGTTGATAAATGGTCTGATTATATCACTGGCTACCATATCCGCATCTTCTGGAAGTGTCCACCACTGGCTGTAAACGTCTGAATCCCATTCTTTCGGGTCGGGATCGCGTTCCGCTCGTCGTAGTAGTATGGCGTTCCTGGTCGTTGGGTATGAATGCTCACTGGCACTACTTTTGTTCTGGTTGTCTCCCAGGAGCTTGAAATGGTAAGATGGCGTTGGGCTAGTGTTACAGCCAAGCCAATGATCTATTCATACAATATTACCTGGGACTCATTCGTCAATTGCCAATACAAAAATACAAACTAGTAACACCAACCCAAGTCGTGGAAACATCGTGAAACTATGCGAAAAGAAAATGATCGGTAAACCTACAGCCCACTATGTAAAATATACAAAACTAACCTTGTGCCCACCTAGCAATATCAACCGTCTTCGAAGCCCTCTGTGACAACAATGCCGCCCATGCCGCCTTTGCCACCTTCAGTTCGACTTCATGCAAGGAGATCCTCCTAAAGGACCACGAAGCCTTGCCAAAATCTCGGAAAGAGACCTGTTCATTGGAGCTTGGGGCACAGTATTCAATGTACACTTGTTGCCATATCTCTTATAGACTGCTCGCTACGTGTACGAAATCGTAGTATAGTCATGAATGAAATACTGAATTTCGCTCACTCATGTCAAAACAACTTTGCACGCCCTCATCAATGTGCTGAAGTACTGTGGTTCTGCACTTCCACGCTGCACTCACGCCTCACTCCTACGCCCCCCTCACTCGCGCGACTCACATGCCACCCTCACACACCACCCTTATACGCCGCACCTACAGGCTATTCATAGACTTGATTAGCGCTAGGAATCAACAATAAAATACCCTTAGAGCGACAGCATTCTATGTATGCCGATCCGTTCTTGCTTGAGGAGCAAGACGCGATTTCGCCACAGATTGACCTTTGATACTCGTCCAGGGCTCCTACCATCTGTTGCGGTCATAACACTTAGCGCATCCCTACCTAGAACAAAGTAATTGAAACTCAATAAAATGATCGAGAGGCGTAAATTGCATATGTTTGCCAACGTGTAAAGCACAGGCCAATTGGTGCAGCGGCGCACGGCACAGCCCTCACCCGAAACCACTCCAATCCACCAGATAACACATATCACAAATACACTACCATTGAACTGTTTCGTTCAAGTGATATCATGGCGGCACATTACATCCTGATTGTGTGGCTGACCTTCTGGGCTGATCTTCTGCAATTCGTTCATTGCGCTCAGACAAGCCTTCCCGTCAGGAGGATCACAGGAAAATTTGTCTTCCCTCCCCAGCGAAGCAATGGAAGAGACGAGAATGATCGGAAGTTGGTGCGATTCCCGCGTCACATCATGCTTTATTGTCTGAGTTAATGATAGTTTTCTAAATTTCACTCGAATACACAGCAGGTCGCCAGTCGAGCGTTGGAACTAGGATGCCATCGCCGTGGCGATCAACATACTACCAAGTATACCGTCATATATCAGGTGATGTATGTTACCGATATATCTATCGGAATGCCACCTCAACCATCTCGAGCCATCATCGACATCACACAGAGCAATCTGTTCGTTCATTCGATAAATTGCACCGACCATATTCAGGAATGGGAGGTGGAGAACTGCCTCTATCATCTAATGTACGATAGTGTGGCATCTTCAACCTACCAGTCAAACCTCACGCCAGCTCGATTGCACTATTATGGTGTTTATACCTGGGGCAATCTATCACAAGATACTGTCCATATTGGAGATATCTCTGTGGAGAAGCATGTCTTTCAAGAAGCAACAATGTGGCATCCTGGTTACATGATCGATTGGGATGAGCAGTACGACAGTGTGTTAGGCCTTTCTCACCTTCGCGCAAGAAACACCTATGATAATTTTGACGTCTCGAGCTTGTTAGAAAATATGGTCCGACAAAATACTCTAGATCGAAACGTCTTTGCTATCAGGCATCCACGTACGGATGCAGACGAGGGACAGCTAATACTTGGAGGCGTAGACGATTCGATTACCCGCTCCGTCATCAAACTTGCCCTTGTGGACAGCCCACTAGATGGAGACGACTCTAACTTTATCGCATTTGCTTCAGCAGGATGGGTTGTCGCAGCATCCAGTCTCACACTGGGTGCATACCTCGACTAGGATCCACTCATGATACCTCTTCCTAACTACATCGCCATCCTCACTAATGGTTATGGGAAGATGATGCTCCCACAGCGCATGGCGGACCAGATAGCAGAATATTTGCAATGGGACGACTGGCTTGATGACTTTCCCTGTGAACAGCGGGATTGATTCCCAAATTTGACAATTTCTTTGGGCCTCTAGCAGCAGGCTTTCGTGCTCTCACCCTGGCAATATATGCCTGAGGTGACAGATCTAGAAGGGCACCAGAGGTGCCTGCTACCGTTCAATCCCATGTATCAAGACGGTGCACACCCTGACTACATTCTACTTGGAGGCTCATTCCTGGCAAGTTTCTATACAGAATTTGACTTGGATCAAAAGACGATTGGCTGTAAGTTCTGTGGCGCTCCAAGAAGACATGCAGCTCAAGTTTCTCACAGTGGCGAATTACACTAGAATCTAGGTTGGTGCTTGGGTACTTTGAAACAGATGAAGTGTGTTTGGGGGGGTGAGGGGCAGCCCGTCCGCCGCGCACAGACTGGCTTATAAGTAGAGGAACAATTGTTTCGTTAAGATGGGTCTTTACTTCTCCTATAGCTCTGCGCTTCTGCCTTTTACTAGTACTACAGTCGTAAGTTAGTACGTTCAACCTTAGTAGAAACTAAGCGTAGGCCCTAGCAGGGTAGCGGGCTATAAGGACCTATACCATGCTATTCCCTAACAGAGAGACCCATCTATTTTTGATGGCAGATGCATACACTTTTGTAGGGGGTTGTTACTAGGGTTGACGTTCTAAGAGACAGCAACTGTCGACCCAGAAATAGCGTAGCCTACTATAAATCGCCTATTTGCCGCAGAGGATTAGCTTGCAATAACCTTTCTTGGCTTTCCCTCTACTCTCTGTTAGGTCTTTAAAAGTAACTTAGTTATTGTCGGATCCCTAAGTGTATGAAATAATTGCATATCGCGGTATTTTGCTGCCTATATAATTAACGAGGTTGAACTCCCTACTATCTTAGAGCTATAAGAGGTGTATAGAAATGGTGCCGTTCTACAGCTTTAGGATCTAGAAGACTTTAATAAATATGGGTATGACATGTGCGAGTTAACTAGAGAAGACAGTAATAATAGTATATATTATAATGAGTTGGCCGAGCTAGAAAAGATAGCCTGAAAAGCGTGTGAAGATTGGATACCACTATTAACAGTTATTAGGAAACTATACTACTATGCGAGCCTAGAGATTATTACTAGAGCAGTAAGAAGTATTAGCAGATATTCTAATACTCTTTAAACTAATAACCCTATATATAACCCTTTAGTATAGTAGGTTAAGCTACTATTAGAATAGTTAGTAATAATAGTAAAGTATATCTAGACTATATCTCTATATCTACTAATAGTAAGAGTATTTTTAGCTAGCTAATTATATAAGTAATATTTATAGAAAAATAACTGTACTTCAAAAATATTTAATCTAATATTAGTACTACTTATAAAAGGGCTAGCTAACTTATATTAGTTAGAAGCTTATATAAAAGGCGATTGTCTATTATATAAAGAGAAGAGATAGTATATAGCTATTATTAGATATAATATCTAATATAAATAGCTTAAAACCTAATAATTAGAATTTCTTATAGCCTTTAGAAGAAACTTTCTATAGTTCTTAGAAGACTAAATTTAGATACTTTTTTTATAGTACTAAGAATTATCGTACCTACGGGTGGCGCGATCTTAGTCTACTGTAGAGTTGAAGGCGACTCAGTTATGTATTGCTGATCAAGCCTCGTGCAAGTTAGAGGTTTATGAAAGAATATTCCATGAAGATCAGAATGCAAGAAAAGGTACAATTCCAAGCGCCAATAAAACAACCGGTAAACACGAATTTATCTTCTATGTTATGTCAACGAAAGATGAGCTCTGAGACGTCTTCAAGGTAAAGCAGTCTCGTTCTTCTTTACCCCCCGAAAAATAAGATTTGCTGAATCTTTGGCCAGAGCGAAGTTATAGCTGCGAGTATGAGAGTCATGTAAGAGTATAGATTACCTTCTAAATTCTCGGAATTAATCATGCTTAGAATCATACACTAATTCAACTCATGGAGTCGGATGAAAAATAACTTTAGAGATGTTTCGAATACTATGATAGCCCACCACCTTCATCCTCGCTTTTTAGTTTTCATTAAGGGCATGGGCTACAATACGCAACCCGATGATGAACATTTTATAGGCTCGTATTCATCACTTTCTAGGAGAGAGAATCAACCAACGGCGAAAGATACTGAGAGATTTAGTAAGAATATATTGGATGTCCAAACATTCGTACTAAACAGCCTTTAGAGGGTTGTTACAACATTCGACATTTTGAACAGCATAAGCGAAATCTAGAGGGACCATGGTCCTGCAGTCAGTCAGTTATACATCAAACATACTATATCAAGAGTCATATTTCATTGTGGGTTGCTGTGCAGTCTCCATTACTCTGGAGAGAGAGCCTTAATAGCACTACATATAACCCTAGCGACCACCACATGGCTCAACATTTGGATTCATGGTGTCAGCAACAAAAAATCTAAGAGCATACCTGAACAATATTGGCAAAAAACCTTAGGCGACGATGAGTGTATTGCCACCATGAAAGGCAGTTTTTGTCTATCATATACTTGAAGTCGTTGATTGGTCTCACATTATGCGCTGACCAAATAGCAAGGCCAGCACGTTTCATTCCCGAAAGCACTAATCAAAATCGATTTCAGTTTCTCACTCAGTCAACAAATCCACATTCTGAGAATCAAATGGCACCACATCAAAGCAATCACGCAAATCACTGTCCGTACCATTTCAATATTGGGACACCACATCAAAAGGCTAGATTCGATTATGGATATTCTAAGCAATCAGCGTGCAGAATTCCACCGAGAATTAAGCCACTTGACCTATACTTTGAAGAGTCACATAATTACAGAGACGAGCTTCTCAACGCTTCCGCTGATATAAGAATGACGGTAAGAACTCGAAATCTCGCCGAAAGATTCCATAGTATAAAATAAGCTAATTAACAGACAGTTGCTGATTGACTGCAGATTCATTTAATATTAAAGTTTCGAAATTAGGAAATATTCACCAGAAATGGCGCCCGGCTCGATATCCTTGCAGAGAGTGACTCGAAAGAACAAAAGGCCACAACGCAAATTTCTCGGCAGGTGTATCATGGCTCGAGAACTATGCGCATAACCACGGCCCTTGCTCTTGTCTATTCCCTATCTAATCTCGTTTATGTATGTTTCTCTCCTCTAGAACTTGAAATCGGACAGCGGCCTGCTAATACTGCAAAGTCCTTTTTCAGCACGGTGTTTGTTTCCTTTGATGAGGATAGCCATAGCCTGTAGGTTTACAAAGAGGTTTGGATTGGCTTGTTCGGTATCATACTGCTGATTTAAATTACGTATGGAATATGCCGGGTATGGGACCGACAGGTTAGAGACAATAATCAAGACGATTAGTCCAATTAATCGTTATCTATGGAGCTTGGGAGAGCGTTGAGAATGTCTAACGTTGTAGCGTAGCTGTACTTTCATAATAATAACTACTTAGTTTAAATATAAAGAGTACTAGTGGAGGTCTAATGGCGGAATGCAGAGACGTCTATCAGTTTTCATTGGCCTACAATTTTCTACTTAGGCTTCTATTATAGTGAGAGGCGAATCTTGTCTCAGGGAGGGAGATGAGGAGCTGAACTGCTTGATTGAAGATGGCCAGCGGGCCATATTTATGTACATGGAAAAGGGGTATATCAGCTGATATCCAGCGTGATATCTAGCGTGATATCTAGCGTGATATCGACCGTGATATTGACTGTGATATCGTACGTCGATATGTGATACAGCTCGGCAGACTTGCCAAAATCCCCATGACATCTACAGGCCTAGTTTAGTCCCAGTTTGAGCAAGGTACGCTGGCATGCCCAGTTGTATGTAATTCCCGAATGCTGTCATCCATAAGATGAGGTACTCTTTCGGGCCAATGTCCTTCGTCTCGAGACTCGTTTCTAGGACCTTGGCCGTCCTGCAAGGATGTATGAAAAATGCTGGAGAATTAGTAAAAGGGTGATCCTACCTAAGTCAGCCTTGCCATGGTCCTTCGTAAGTAAGCCTACAGCAACTGTGATCCCTCCGATAACGCCGGTATTATCAGTTTGTTGTTTGAATTGTCTGGGGATAATGTACTGATACAGAATCTCCATGGTCGGCGGAAACCGGTAAGCTGGATCTTTTACACGGAAGTAGATGACCGGGACTTGGTAGCTAGTCGAGTAAATGATGTCGTACTGGACAGCAACTTGTTCAGACGGATGGTCTAATAATGCTTCCTACCATTGAGTGAGATACGTCGGAACGCACTTGAAGTCGGTAGCATACATCGTCATCCTCTCCGATTTCTTGCTCTTCTGGGGTTTGTTGTGCCGTGGGTGGCTTAGGGGTCTCGTTCTGGAGGGCTTTGACGATCTTCAGGTACATCGAGCCATCTTGTAGAACTGCTTCCATAGATAATAGACCGCTCTGGGATTTGCTGCAATTTGCAAAAGATACAGAGATCTCTTCACAGCCCTTTTCAAACTCTGCTTTCGATATAAATGGAAAAGCAGTTACCTTCTCCATATTTGCAGAACCGATAGTGGTGCGTTCGGACTGACGTCTAGTCTCCGTGGATTTGCATCATATTGTACGTCCGGGGCGTCAGATTCGATATTATAGAAAGAAAAAAAATTTCCGAGGATATTCTGTCGATGCTTGTAGCGAGTGCCAGCGTGTGACGGAAGAGCAGCGAGTAGAAACAGCGCTCTCACGGGGAAAAAGGTCGCTGGGTAAAGTTACTCAGTAAGAAGCCCCAGTATGGACCTTCAATACGTATCAGAGGTAGCTTGTGTGGCGTCGTATAGCGTTGTAAAGTTGTGAATAGCCACTTAGGGACTGTTCTTAATATTCATGGTTCTATGAGGGCGGGGCACGGGATAGCGTGTGGCGGGGTATCGATAATACCCTATTTCCCGTTTAGGTGTCCACGCGCCACACTAGCGAGTGGCCTATATTCGCCTACGAACACCGCTCTCAATTATACTCTCACTCCATCGACAAAACAACTTCGTCACTCAAGCTCGCAGTCGATCGCCGTCATGGAGCAAGATACGAGCCAGAGTGAACGTGATACAGGTAAGATACTAGTTCCTTTGAGATGAACTGGTGCTAACGTCAAACCGCCAAAGTTGTGTAACATGGTCTCGCAGCCGTTGAGCCGTCCACTATAGTGACGGAGACTGAAAAAACTATCTTCCAACTGATGATGGTCCTGCCCTGGATGACGGATGGACCTAAGACCGAGACGAAGATTATCAAGCATACTATTTCTACAACCGCCTCACAGGTTATTGTCAATGGACGAACCCCAGGGTTACAGCCACGTCGCCTACTAATATTAAGGCCACTGAGCCTGGGAATGGCCTTTGACATGACAATAAGCAGAATATCAATATCATAGTCGAAGCCAAGAGGATGAGAAGAGCCCCCCTGCAGCGTGGCATGGCCCTGTCGTCACTGCGCCCCGACACGACGTTATCTACTTTACCGACAGAATACTAGATCAGATCTGTTCCTACCTAATAAGTCCGATCTCTTTGTTCATTGTGGCTTGTGGTCATGGCATTGAAGGATTTCTGAAGCTTCTTGCCGATGCATTACATTCATATTTTACAAAGTTGAATCTGATTTATATTCGCTTCAGTCGCAGTCGTGAGCCGGAATTCCTCTCTATTAAGCATATTGAATCACTCTTTGGTGGGACACATGTCCAGGTTACACCGGGTTATTGAGGCATTGAAGATGAAGAACGGAATACTCATTTTTTCCATATAGGCTTAACTGCTTGGCTTGCTTCCAACATACCAGAGGCTATGGACACTTTGGTGTCACTTTACTGAGGGAGGCAGGGATAGATAATTATGTTTAGCCAGGAAATTAATGCACTTGCTGTCCTTTAGTTAGAATTCTTGCAAATATGCATAATAGAATAAATTCTAGGCAGCGATGGATACTATCTTCCACCTGCACTGTGAAACGAGTCTGATTCCTATGCTACATATCAAAGAAAGTAAAAAACGTAACTCCAAGATTTATCTATATATTATGTATTCATAGATTCTACACCTCTAATGGTTAGTACCTATTCTTTCGTTATATTCATAGAGAACTGAAGCCAGTATTCATTCTCCTGTCCACCACCACAGGAAGCCTCTTGCCAAAGACTTAGTAGCTCCGGCGCATGATGTTCTGAACCTTGGTACCGTTCGAGTTCCCAGAGCCACTCTTCGGGAAGAACAATACCAAATTGCTCCTTCTTTCTGAGTCACTATAACATTTCTGTCCACGTCGGCCATATATACTTGTTTAGGATGTAATATACGCGCATTTGATCGCTTCTTTCTCGAACGTTGGCGGCTTCGAGGACAGCTTTGGCACCAAAATCAACCGGAAGCTAATCAAGGGTTCATTTCCCAAGTCCCAGAGACTTCTAATAAGCCTCGCTATGCTACAAATCATCAACCAGGCCACCTTACTATTCTAGATCCCTTTTCTTGAATTGCCAGCTAGCTGGTCAACATGCAACTACGATTCGACCTCGGGGAGCGGCGTCACAGCCGACTTTTAAGCAAGTTTGCTCTGCAACCCACTTGGAGCGTGGATGGCCGAGGGGCGACGTACTTGAGGGCTGCTTAAGTATTTGCTCTAGAATTTGTGATACGATAGCATTCATGACCTCCGCTGTAGAGGAGCAGTACATAAGAGCGAGGAACAAGCTTATGCGATGATTTAATAGCAAGATTTAGTAGACTATTGATGCGGGTTATGCTGTAATTCGTGAAGCTCCGTAGATTGAGCCGGAAGTCGACAGTCCAAGTACTGTGGACAATTAGAACCGTTCTCACCACTAACTCTTGATAGGCTTCTTTTACCAAACCCAGTTTGGGATCACTTAGCTGAGCCTGAAGAACGTAAATTTTCCCGTTCTGAAGATTCTATGGTGAGAGAACTTCAAGAACTCTCTGTTCCAGGGCCTTAGTGACATGCTCCTTTGAAGCCTGCACGTCTGCTCCTCGCACCAAGCGATGGATAGTGGTGGTAGTCTCAGACTTTCGAAGCAAGTCCAGAACGTGCGCACCGAGGACGCCTACAGCACCAGGGACTACGACGACTTCTCCCGTAACTTGCCTATCTTCCACGGCAGCTGAGACACTCATGTCAGATGGTTGTTCGAGATTACTAACCGGTTGGCCAGATCGACTATCAGCTGCTGTTCATCTTCAACATCAATCGCCGTGCCTGTCCGCTTTTGCCGTAAATTATCGCCTGGTCACTGGATGTTCCTACAGTCTCCCACAATAGTCAAAGCAAGGCCCTTCCCTCTCCCAGGGGGAGCTTCCAAAGCCGTCATCTTAACTACATTCTCACAATAGAATCCATCCTATACGAAAATAAATCGGTAGCCTCTGCTAGCGGTATCGCCCTCGATAAAAGGGAATGATCAAGCTTTCCAATATGCAGTATATTTTCATTCAGCACAAATACGTTATCCTCGGTGTCATCTTTATCGTACGCCTATCCGATATCCTCCGGAAATCTCTCGTCCGCATCTTTTTGAAGTACAATCCCTTTACTACTTTTCTTCAGTCCTAGGTTAGAAAAGGAATCGGTATCAGCATATTGTAGGGTACCAGAGCATGTGTTTGGCTGTCCGCGTTTAATTTATCTACCATAGGTCTTATCGCTTCGAGCAAGGTGCTCGGAAATATACGGTGATTACCGAATAGCAACATATCGCCTAGATGGGGCGAGGTTGGATTTGCGTCTCCGAGAGGGGCGGGACCGAGTTTCTTGCCGATAATCAATGTCAACTGAGAATCGGCTCAAGAATGGTAAAGCCATGCGTCTAGAATAGTAGCGTGTGGGGCAAATAGATCGGCGATTGCCAATAAGCCATTAGGACAATTTTTCTTTGCCTGTGGGAAGTCAATGGGGGGTTGTTTTGAAGTTTAATTGCAAAAAGCGATCGTACTACGTATAGCCATACCGGCTTTATCACTAGCTCAAACAATTCTTCGTCGCGACTCTCAAATACTAAAAGGTTCGAAGGATTGGAATCCCACATATAGTGCTATTCCTTGCCTGTGAAAAATTTCGCGATGAGAAGAAAGTATGAAGCTACACTTAGCACTACAGAATCTCCATACCAAATTTACACTAGACTGTCCTAGTCGATTGCCTATCTTAGCGGGCAAGGTCGCCCCACCGACGTCTACAATCTATGGCTAGCGAAGTGCATCCCTATGGATATCGAGAACCCTCTCCGTGGTTATTTGGGTCCCCTGACCAATATCTTGATACCTTAGGACTTTGTGAGGCCGTCTCCCGTTCGAATGCTGAATGATGAACCCAACCTCCGGTATATAATTACATTTTTGTGCCTATTAGGTTAGGGATTCGCTGATTATTCGGTAGTGTTTGTGGAAATTAACCAAAGAAGCCACATGACCAAGTGTACAAACGAAGTAGTTGGGGCATACTGCGGGAAGCAATGCCAGAAGGCAGGGTCAATGGTGTTTGATAATAATAGAATTCGAGTCGTAGAGAAATCACTGACGAGAGAAAGGTAGTGACGTCATCTGAAATTCGATTTGTATGCATTCGGGACGGACTTGCAACTCATCCATTTAGAAGTCAGAAAGTCAGAAAAGCGTCGGTATCAATTTTCTAGCTACACTACCAATAGAACCCATACTGTAGATGAACCGAAGGAAATTCGATTGCTCTTGAAAAGCTGCCGATACATGTTAAGGTTTCCCATCGCGCACAGATGACTCGAATCGAGTAGTCTACAAGCCAGCCTCCCGGCCGGCATACACACGAGCACCCGGCTCAACAGCCTTTCAAAATCTCCCTGCTACAGCCTGTTTAAGCACATACCGCCTTGTACGAGCCTTAGCATCAAAGGGGAGCTACCCCGTTAGAGCATTCATCCGGCATCATATTTGGGCTTAATGTTCTCATCATGCCAGCTCGCATTATATATGGTAGCACGATTATCCGAATATCGAAATTCTCCTCGTAGACATCAAAACGGCATTGAAAGATCCAGTACCTTTCGTCTTCCTCAAGCTCTACAATCCAAGCCGTCGTTCTTGCTTCTAAACGGTCGCTGGACAGATATGCACAAAAGCGCATACCCACCCAATCTGTCTTAGGCCCGCCATTTATTCATTTCGCTTAAGATGGACATGCGCAACGCAATGCGACGCCACTTCTACATCTCCAATCTTTCAAGCAGCGAAAGAGCTCATACGCCGTATACTCTGGTGCCCGCAGCCCGGTAACGACCACGGTGTCATGTTGATTGGGTAGCACTGTTTCATGTAGAGGTACCACTTATTAGATCTACGGTGCAGGACTTACACTACAGGTGATCTCGAGGGGGTGCCTGTCTGTTAGAAATTGATGGCATCTTCATTATCGACAATATCGAGTAGGTTACAATTGTCGCAGGCACTCTTAGTACTAATGGGGTGACATTGTATTAGCTACAACACCCCTTTCTGCAATGAGAAGGACGAGCTAATGTTTCTGTTCATACGTTTGGATCTTTCAATCGGAGGCCAATTATTTCTGTTCCAATATGCAGAGTCAGATAAATTGCTTCGCCGTCTACAGCAGAACTTGCTTTGCTGGATCCGTTCTCAAAATCTAGGGCCCATATTGCAATCGTAATTATTGATCCTATACAAATTGTCCAGGTTCTGAGACTTTACACGGTCGGTAACCCTGTGCTCGCAATTAGTGTCCATCAAGCCAGTCGAATGGTGCATTTGACCATCTCGCTAGTTCTCCAGGACAAAGCCGTTTGAGTAGATAAAATTATCTCCCACATCCTTTCTAGAGCTCCGCAACTAGACGTCTTAGCCTCGACTCTCGGAATAATAATCCTCAGTTCAGACACACTTTTTATATCATCGACCATAAATCTTCACCACAACCTACGTCATCGGCGTCTATTTCCTGTGGCACCCACACCCACATTCCGAGCATGGCTAGCCTCCTAAGCCGACGAAAGGATTTGAGTCATAGACGGAACGCAATACTACAATCTCCATAGTGACATCTCTTATGTCCGGGACCCTCCATTTTCGTTTCGTAGTATCTAGTATTTCGCGGCTACTTTTACATTGTTTAGTGCTGGGTTACCATATTATCAATCGCTTTCGCTCCAGCAGTTAGTCATCCGCCTGGATAAGAAATAAGGGGGATGGATAGAACAAAGGTGAATGAGAAATGGCACGGAAAGATGCTCACGAATTGAAGTACAAGGAGGTGTAGTACGTCAAGGGGCTGCTAGAATGGATCAACGAAGACTTGGAGAGGAAGGAACCGTAGAAATTACAGAGCCATTACGAAGCGAAGATAATCTAGGTCAAGACGGCCAAGGCAATGCCGGTGGCTACTCCGTTGCCTGGCGGGGAGCTGAGATTATTCGTCTGTTGTCTGTGAGCAGATCCTTGGATGGGACGGTACTTGTCCCTTGGGTCGCTCTGGGTTGTTTATAGTACTACAGAGCTGACGTGACTCATAGCCGTGATGGCATGTCAAAGGAAGTGATCACTCGTGGCTTATGACACCATTCTAGTGCCCCTTCAGCTAGTGCTTCGTCCGACGGCAAGAGCGCCATCGGTCGTTGCCTTCTATCCAATGCACATGAAGATATTCCATCGAGTCTCTGTGGCTGAGAAAGTAGCGTTCCAAAAGAAATGGACGTCCCTAGGTCCATACGAAGATAGTTGAAGTCCAACTAGACTAATTAGCGAATATTAGTCTAATCCGAAAGCGGCAACAAGCTCTCCGATTGAGTAGATTCGTGGAGGACACATTTTGCAGTCTCACTAAATAGCATTCTGTCGCAAAAACCACTCAGTAATGCTGGCCTCGCGTGGTATACCATTGCTGTCGTCGTCGCACCGAGACCTCTCCAACCCCCCGCTTCTGACGTGCAGCACGACAGCATCTTGAGAAGTAGTTTCGCGGGTCGTGCTAACCGCGCCCCGCATGCGTCCCAGCCGGGATACCAATGATGCAAGTGTCGCTCGGCCCGTACATTGCTAGTCTAGGATTAGGCGCGCGGCGGCCCTGGGCGGCCATGGCGTTTTAGTGGTCTGGGTTGCTATGGCAAATGATGGATCACGACGACCAAGACCGCAACGTCCAGCTCTTCTGCCGGCCTGCCGGGCGTTTCTGATTCCCTGCGGCCATTGCGTCCCAGAAAGCGCTTTGCTGGTACGACGCGAATGACAGCGGCCCCGCGCGCTGGAAGACGTGGCAACGACAGCAGAGTAGAATGGCATGCACCACCGCGTGCGATGGAAAGCAAGACTACGCGGCCCACTTGGCCAAGCGCATATCGGTTTCCCATTGCTCACGCCGAGATTGGTCGCAGCTTCGGCAGACGGCAGCTCGAGCAGGGCTGGACGCGAATGCGGTGTGGCTGCTGGTGCGGGGATCGTGCGGGCTAAATGAGTCTGTTCATGCACGATGCGTGGCTGTTTGCATGGTCTTCTGAAACAATTCCAGACGGCGGCAGGGAGGGGAGGCTGGTTGGCGGTGCGCAGCCATGGATTCACCTGGTGCACTCCAGCGCGGGCCGGACGGATGAATTGGCGCGGGCGAAGCAAGAATCAATCAAGGGCGGCGGACAAGAGAGATGAGCTGCAATTTCTCTTGTCGGAGGCGAGAGAGGGCGCGCTCGTCCTGGAGGCGGTTCCGTGCGTCTGAGCGTTGCCCGAGATTGATAGCGCTAGGCCTGCTTGGGCCGGTCGTGATCTGCTTGGGACTGGTTCGAGCGAGTTCGAGCAGAGGAGTGCAGGGCAGGTGCCAGGGCGTCCGCGGCGCGCCTTCCGTTGCAAGCTCCTGGCATGTATTTATTTAAGCCCTCATCGCCCGCGCGCCTCTTCTCCCAGATGCCTCCATAAACACTCTTCGAGCATCCCATCACCGTTGTATGTAAGTCCCACCCCACATGCCCCGCCTGATCGTCGTCCCGCCAGTCCATTCGTCCCGTCCCAATCGCCAGCGTATCGTGACGCGACGCTTATCAGCCGCCCGTTCCCGTCTCCCGCTGCTTCTTTCTCTCCACGGTACCACGGTACCACTTCTCTCGTCGCCCAGCCGCCCACTAACTGGCTACCATAGACATTGATACTTCCCGTCCTGTTCGCCATGTTGTACTCTGCTCTTCTCGTCGCTTCCGCGGCCCTTTCGAGCTTCGTCTCGGCACAGCTTGAATTGCCCCCCAGTATTGGGCCTTGCTGCGACGTCGACCCGGGCACTGTCAACGACACCGTGAAGCAGACCTGGTGTCTTGCGCAGAGGGAAACATGCCCGGCCATTTGCGGTGGCTACTCAAGGGCTAACAGCTCTTGCGATGCGGTGAGCGTCCTTCCTAATCCCCAGAATGGTGTAGCAAGCAATGCTGACTATTCCATCTCACAGCCTACCCTGCAATGGACCTGCGTTTGCAGCGACGGCACCAGGCCCAACATGTCCGATTACCAGCAGTCTGTCCCTGGACTCATGTGCCGGAGATGGTTTGACGACTGCATTGCCGCTTCTGGCGACAACCTTGGAGAACAAGAAGCTTGCAAAGCAATCACGTGCGGTAATAGAACCGCTGTATTAGGATCCGCTAGCTCTTCCGCCGCTTCGACCCCACCCGCTACTAGCACTGGCGGCAACGACGAACCGACTAACACCGCTTCCGGCGCCGGCCAATCCTCCTCCCCCACCGGCGGTGCCAATGCCCTCCTCTTCGCCCGTGACTACGGCACTCCTCTCCTTGCCGGCGGCCTAGCAGCTGTATTCGGGCTTGCGCTATAAGCTGGCTTTAACCAAGACATCTTGCTGCGAGTAGCAGACAAGTCCGCAAACTAGCGGCAATAGAGGCGGATAGGAGGGGTATGTTTCAAAACTTTCGGATAGCATATGCCTTGAGCATCCTCCAGCGTTCTCAAGCACGGGAGTTTTCAAGGTATTTTGGGGGTCATTGTAAGGCATTAGTTCACGCACGAAGGGTACGAAGTTTAGAAGATGTTAATGAGACGATATGACGGGTAGACGATATTCGATACCCCCCAAGGACTTCATCGTGCCTTCGAACATCTTGCTTCCGTGATATATAGTGATGGGGAAGTCGCCAAGCCGCTACAAGTCCCCACTGCTAATGCCTCAACAAACTCAGAAGGCCACTTATGGTTTGTTCTCGACAGTTCTTTTGCGCCGGATTGGCGCTGTGATGTTCGTTCTCACCTTTATCTTATAACTCCCGAGCATCTTCAACAAAGTTCTATGCATTCATGCCGTCATGTAGCGAGATGATGGCGGTGGCCCGGCAGCCACCGCTCGCCAAAAGGTCGCTTCATGCGTGCCATTGGCCAATGGATGTTGCAGTGATCAGCTGGACCAGGATTTGCACATTATTGTGCATTATCGATAAGAATTTCCTGGACAGACCCTTGTGTATGATCGCATTTTGTCGTGTGTGTGTGTGTTGAGCTACCCAAGTTCAACATTCTGCTCTCCGCGTGCCCGCCTCCGCACTCTCCACACTTCACACGCCCCTACCCTCCGCAACCACCTTCTACTAGTATATCGCCGACCGCTCTCTCTCGTCGGTCAGAAGCTTACAAGAAGCTCGTACCTTCGGGATCGCCGTTTCACAGGAAGCCGAGGCTTGCCCTTCTTTTCCGCTTACAGAGTATGTTACAGTGATGAGCCTCGGCGTGGCTAAGAGGGTGCTGATATCTAGATCAAGCTTCAATTACGGCAAAAATATATAAACTGGCTCTTACCAACCGTTCTCGAATCCCACACATTCCGTTGAGCTACTCTAGAGTCTGCCGCAGACCGCCTCTCCCCACCCTTCCATTCGCTTCACGACCCATACCACTAAACCTCCTTCCGCAAACGCCATTCGAACATCATTGGAAGATACATAGTACTAGGAGGACCATGGCGACCTTGGGAGCGCAGAAGAAGCACAAGGTGACCATCGTGGGCTCTGGCAACTGGTATGCAGATACCTTATTACAATTTCTTAACCATGCTAAAGCTGAATAGGGGTACCACGATGTCGAAGCTCGTCGCCGAGAACGTCAATGAGAACCCTGAACTCTTCGAGCAAGAGGTTCAAATGTGGGTCTACGAGGAGGACGTGACGATACCCAAGGAATCCCGACATTACGACCCGGGCTCAGCGAGCGCCTCGAAGCCGCAAAAGCTCACCCAGATCATTAACACATTCCACGAAAACGTCAAATACCTCCCAGGAATCACGCTACCAAAGAACGTGATCGCCAACCCGGATGTCGGGGCAGCGGTCAAGGATTCTACCATCTTGGTCTTCGTCCTGCCTCACCAATTCATAGCCAAAGTATGCGACCAGCTCAAGGGCAAGATCGTTCCGTACGCCCGAGCAATCAGCTGCACCAAAGGTGTCGACGTCGGCGAGAAGGGCATCAGACTAATCTCCGAATACATCGGCATGTCCCTCAACATCTACTGCGGCGCGCTATCCGGCGCCAACATCGCCTCAGAAATCGCGCAGGAGAAGTACTCAGAGACGACCGTAGCGTACGACCCGCCGCCCATGGACTCGCGCGCGCCTACCCCCAAAGGCTCCAGGCAGCCCTCCCCGGCATCCTCCCAGGTTGATCTCATCGACACGGACAAGGCCGTCACATCCGGCCAGCGGGCGGCGAGGCTCAAGGCCCTACCCATAGACTACCCGCCGCTCTCGCACCAGAACATCAAAAAATTGTTTCACCGTCCCTACTTCCACGTCTCCCTCGTCTCGGACGTCGCCGGCGTATCGCTCGGGGGTGCCCTAAAAAACATCATCGCGCTCGCTGCCGGCTTCGTCGACGGCCTAGGCTGGGGCGACAACGCAAAAGCCGCCGTCATGCGTGTCGGCACGCTCGAAATGGTGAAGTTCGGGAAAGCCTTCTTCGGCGACAGCGTTAACACGTCCACATTCACCGAGCAGAGTTGCGGCGTCGCAGACGTCATAACGTCCTGCTCTGGTGGCCGCAATTTCAAGTGCGCGAAGAAGGCCGTCGCGCTGGGCGTCGACATCAACGAGATCGAGCGGAAGGATTTGAATGGGCAGAAGTTGCAGGGCACGCTAACGGCGTATGAGGTGAATAGTTTTTTGAAGACAAAGGGGATGGAAGGGGAGTTCCCGCTCTTTACTGCGGTTTATAGTAAGTTATGATATATGACTGGTGTGGAAGAAGTAGGCTGATGATGAATAGATATCCTTGAGAAGAAAGTTAGGCCGGAGCAGATCCCTGAACTTATCGAGCCGAAGGATGATTAAGCGGTTGTCTTGTCCGGCCCCCTCAGATCTTTTCCTCTTATCATCCATTTGCATGTCAAGTAAGGCTCTGTATGATCTGTGAATAGACTAGATGAGGCAGCGGCGTCGTGACACTTCGTGGTATGGCATAGTGAGGGATGAATGTATGGACAAATACCCATTTACAGGCTAGACAGCTCCAAAACATCGTAAAGCAAGGAATAGAAAATTCAGCGTTTCCCTCTCACACAACCTCTTCTTTGCTCTCATATGTGTTAGACATGTCATGATACGCAGATTTGGACTTCGACGACAATTTACTAGATGTCGTTGTCTGCGGTTCGACTAATGAACATAGTACACTAATCACGGTGTCCATGCATGTAGCTATTTCCGTTAACAAGGTAAGGACGATTCTGAACAATGAGGGAGAAGATATGGCTGGCGGCGATGTTATATGCGCAATTACTGGCGCAAGTCTTAGCTTAGTTTCATATATTGACTATTTCTCCAGACATTATTATCGCAGCGTCTCTGATAGCATTTGCCCATTTGTTTGTTTTTATGGGGTAATACATGTTTCTTATTATTCATATTTAACATAGCTTTGTTAATTTAAAAAAAAAAAAAAAAAAAAATTTTTTTAAAACTATTTTGGCCCGAGGTATATGGACAATGTAATAAAGTTTGACATTTTGAATCTTTTGGTCAATTCCATCTACTAATTGCGAGAACTCTTCCTCAGGCTTTCCTAGTCCGGCCCTCCAATTGTAACCGTACACGATCAAGAATCTTGAAAATCATTCAACGTTCTCCCCAAATTAACTGTATGTCGGGAGGCCTATTCGGAAACAAGGCGCTAGCCAGTGCGCATTGCTATCTCCAAGAGGGAAGAATGCAATATCTAGATTATCACCAGGCACATGAAGAGTGTATATTTCCGTTCCCAGCTCTGGCGCAGGAGAAGGTGCGGTAGACAGCGAGTCGAAATTTCCCGTAGCTTTATGTAAGGTCATATGTATCGCACGATCCCTATTATGGATTAGCCTGATATCATGTGATACCTGGAACAGATTGCCTTGATCCTCCATAGATATCAATTAACACAGTCTTTCCTCCTCATCTGCCCCGATGCCTTACACTTTAGTTGGGGACGATATTGGATGCGAACTCGATTTGCCCCGCGGAGTTTCTTCTTGCGATTCGTTCAGTTTTGTCTCATCACTTCTCTCTTCTGTGGATATCTCCTCTGGTAGTGAATATACGTCATTGACAAACACGCCTCTTGCAGAGGTCTCTGAGCTGGTATTCGATTTTCTGAAGACCCTAGCGGCAAAGATCGATGTTCTCTAGCTGGGGAAATTGATCGAGTGCTGGTTTGCTTGCTGCCTGCCGTGCACAGTTTAGGTGTTCGATATTCCTCTTAAAGAGAAATATCATAAGTTGTTTTATCATCATCATAGGCCGACCACACCATTTGCTCACATATCCACCATCTCCACTCTTCGTTAGCGGAGATATGTAAATATAAAGGCTAGTTGGACCTATAGGAAAGTATTTCCATGAATATCGATAGGCGGGTCCAAAAATACTAATGCATAGGGATGACAGAGAGTCTACGAATAAAGTCTAACACAAAGTCGCGATCTCGTTTCCAAAATTCAAAGCATTCCATGTCGCATTCAATGCAACATCGTGCACATATAATTATTTCCTGTATATTGACCTGTCTACCATAGATAGCGCAGGTGCCCCAATGCAGCAGTAGGTGCGTATCTTCTCGTGTATTCAACAGCTATCAGAGAATTGAGAGTAAACGCAGACGCAGATGTAGACGTAGACGAATATGTCGGGTATCGAACTAGCTGGCGGCGTCCTAGGCGTGATACCCCTCCTCGCAAAGGCGATTAACGATTATCACTAGGGCGTGCCGTCCACCAAGCACTTCCTCCGATACAAACACAAACCAGAGAGCCTAAATATTCGCCAAGAGTCAGAAGTTGATATAACTCGGCTGACTTTTGAGGGGCTTCTTGATGGCTTGATATCAGCGGACCAGATGGATAAATTGCAGGTGGATCCCGGAAGCAAGTCTTGGAGTGACCCTGAGATCGAGGACCGATTTCGGACCTGGCTCTAAGGCTCCTATCCCATATTTCTTGAGAATGTGGAAGATATAGTGAAAGTCTTGACTGAAATTCGATGTTGATTGCAGATTGGCATTGCCGGAAAAGTAAGGACTCTTAGTCTGGATCATGTTCCTCAGCTAGATCTAATTAGCACATGTACTTATAGATGCCATTAGCGGAGGTTAAGAAATGTGGGAAGTTCTTAAAATCACTGAATTTAGTTTGGAATGGAAGGATTACGGGGATTGTTTGATCAGAATTAGAAAAGACAATCACTATCTACAGCGATTAACATCCCAGAATCTGAGGCTGGAGCCGACTAGATCAATTCAAGGCCTTCGAAAGTCGCCCGATTTGAGAACATTCGCTCCACTGCTAAAAACATTTGCTCAGCTATCAGCTCTAGTTTTACCTATATATGTTCAAGTCCACACAAAGCCAGTCACTTGTTAGAAAACCGTGGGAATGGATTATCTATTAAGAGCGAGTCGAGTGGGAGTGCTACGAAAAGTTTGAAATTTCGAGCTGTCTTTTCGTGCGAGCTTTGAAATCCCAAATACCAGTCCCGTGCCGGGCATCCAAATCGGCAGATGTTGAGGCCGTCGAATACGACGAGGAAGGATTGGCGGACGGCAACACGAAAGCCCACTCCAAGAGTGCAACGAAAACAGCGCGATTTGCAGACTCTCCTTTCTATATAGAAAGCATGAAAAAGATAACTGCTGCAGTATCTGGCTTCAAAAAGGCAATGTATATGGCATTGATATCGAACCTCTGCAGCGCGATGGTGACGTACTGGCTATTGCAGTGCTTGCAGCCATCTCGAGGCTGTTTACAACACGATATGGGGAAGAAAAGATACACCATAAGTCTAGTGGAATCGAGTATTATAGACCCTCCATCAATATCCCTTCATCAAGTCATGCAGAATCAGGGGACTGTGGGAGCCTGCCTTCACTTCAAGAATTAGAAGAGTAATATCTTACAGCAATTCTTGTTTTGACCATGTCCCAACTCCATGGCACTCTGTGGTTTGGTGAGGAATAGAAACAGAAGGATATCATGTTTGTTCAGCGGTCGAACACACTCATCTACAAATTGCCCTACGTTTCTATGACCTTACGGCAAACAAGCACTCTCTCGGCGAAGGGTGAGCCAACTTCGGAATAACATGAATTTTCTCTCCTTGGTAGTGATGGCATCATCGGGTTTGGAATTCTCATCGAATTGTGTCACGGAAAATCGATCAGTCCACTCTATAAATCCGAGGATCTTGAATGCAATAATAATGATGCAGTGGAATGCATTTGAGATATTGCAAAACAAGTGATGCATGACGTAAACAGAGGATCCTGCATTTCGAAGATCGATCTACGAAGATGTCGTATTGTAGCTGGGGTAGGATCTACAGAGTTTCCATAACCTAGGCACCTACTCCCAAGGAAAGAATTAGTAAGGATGGTGCGCTAGGCAGCTTGTATAGTCGTTTGAAATGGAGTATCTCTAGGGATCTAGACTCTATTGGACTGTGTCCCTGCATGCTGCTACCTGTGCGGGAATAGCCGCTGATAGGACTGTTATACGCAATGAGAATGTAAAGACAACACTATCCAGCGGAATAAAAGGTTCGTAAATTTCAAATTTAGTGATTCGCTACGAGAGACGTATTGAAGAATGTCCTGTGGCGTAGATTGTCGGCATCCGGTATCACTAATTGGCCGGCGATTGTCCAAAAAGGGCAGGTCGCGGGAAGCTTTAAGATAACCAAAACCACACCGCCATGATACATCTCTCCTCCGCCACCCAAACTGTGCCTCTCTTTAGAGGAGAAAATCGGAAAAAGATTCAAGTAGTGTAGGTATCTACTGCTGACGTATATCAACTTATAGTCTAAAGAAAACTCTACATATTACCGTTATCAACGGATCGACCCCGCTATCTACGATCTACACACCTACCTAATCTGCATCATGCCAGGGACAACGCGCATACGGCGCGTACATAAACCCTATTACCCCCACATTCCCAACTTCCTCTTCGCTCCAAGCTTCTCATGAGGTTTCCTGGTGTTCGGTCAGGCTGGAGGATCCGCGGTGTTTTTTCCTTCTTTTTTTCCCCCGAAGGAACCGAGGGACGGAAGGATCCCTGCTGTTTCCCCAACTATCTGGGTTACTTCCAACTACAACCCTAGGTCATTTTTAAAGCCTATAGTTTCCATGATCTCATTCTTTTCTTCTTTCCTCTCGAACCTCCCTTCCTTCCCTTCAATAACCACTATGGTTCCGAGAACTCTCCACTACATTACTGGCCTCCTCACAGTTCAGACCGTTCTTTCGAATCCAGTTCCGCCATGCCCGTCAGGTAAACCCGCACCGCCGGCGCTGGGGCCGGGACAGTTGGGGGCTGTGGCATCCGAGAGCGACATATGTAGTCACGTCGGCACTGATCTGCTGAAGAAGGGAGGGAATGCGGCGGATGCAATGGTAGGGACGGTCTTTTGTGTAGGTGTAGTGGGCAATTATCACTCTGGTAAGTCGGTTTCATCCCACAATTGTTCACGTGTTTAGCAAGCATCGTAAATTCTTTTAATATCAACTACACAACCCATTGACGAAATAATTAGGCGTTGGCGGAGGCGGCTTCATGGTAGTCCGCTCCCCAAACGGAACTTATGAATTTATCGACTTCCGCGAAACAGCTCCCGCTGCCGGATTCGAGGAAATGTATCAAGGGAACATTGAGGGCAGCCTGACGAGTGGTCTGGCCTCTGGCGTTCCTGGCGAAGTCCGTGGCCTCCAGTATCTCCACGAGAACTATGGTGTGCTTCCCTGGGCTGCTGTGCTCGAACCTGCGATCAACATTTCTCGCTATGGATGGACTGTCAACGAGGATCTAGTTCGCTACATGGAATCGGCAACTGGGGATGAGAATTTCTTAGTAAACGATCTCGAGTTTGCAATGGACTTTGCACCAAAGGGGCACTTACTAAAATTGGGAGAAACCATTACGCGAAAGAGATATGCAAACACGCTTGAAACTATTGCGAATGAGGGCCCAGATGCTTTCTACGAAGGGCCAATTGCGGAGACCATGATCAAAGCACTGCAAGCCCAGAACGGAACGATGACCCTGGATGACCTGAAGAACTACACTGTAGAGATCCGGAGACCTTCAACAATCACATACAGAGACTACAAATTGACAGCCTGTAGTGCACCCAGCGGCGGCGTAATAGCCCTCTCCATCTTAAAGATCATGGAGCAGTATGAAGACATCGGTAACCCAGCAGCTACAAACCTAACAACACACCGCCTTGACGAGGCAATGAAATGGGCCTACGCCGCCAGAACCGCTATTGGCGACCCACTATTCGTAGATGACTACGACGTCAACAAGCTTCAAGCACGCATTGTCTCCCCAGCTTGGGCCCACGAGATCGTCCGCCAAAAAATAAACGACACCACAACCTTCAACAGCACCTACTACAATCCGTCCGGCCTCGAAGTCCTCAACACCCCCGGCACAAGCCACATCGCGACGGCTGACCACACCGGCCTCTCCATTTCGCTCACGACAACCATAAACCTGCTCTGGGGTAGCAAACTCGTGGTACCAGAGACCGGGATCATAATGAACAACGAGATGAACGACTTCTCCATCCCCGGCTCTTCCAATGCCTTCGGCTATAGGCCTAGTCCCGCAAACTACATTCGGCCCGGAAAACGCCCGCTGTCCTCCATGTCCCCAGTCATCATCGAGCACCTGAACTCCTCCGCTCCCGCATCCGCCTTCTACGTCGCGATTGGCGCGGCCGGCGGCTCGCGAATCATCACCTCGACTGTCCAGAACGTAATAAACCTGCTAGACAGGAACATGAGCATGTACAACGCGCTCAACGCCTCGCGAATGCACGACCAACTATTCCCCGAGCAAACCACCTTCGAGTACGAGTACGATAACAGCACAGTGCTGTATATGAAAGAGCTAGGCCACAACGTGCAGTGGGTGGCACCGGGATCTAGCGCAGCGCAGGGCTTGAGGAAGTTTCGGGACGGCGCGTTTGAAGCGGCGGGGGAGCCTAGGCAGAAGAATTCAGGGGGTTTCGTCGTGTAGGGAGATGGAGGTGAGAAACAGGGACAGGAAAAAAAAAAAACGGATAGAACGGAATATACTTGGAGCTGGA
>ML986600.1:32566-45563 GCA_010094045.1 Lojkania enalia
ATAATATATAAGAGTTAAGTAGTAGATTTAAAAACTAAAGTATAGGCCCGAAATTACTCCTCTATAGAATTTAGAGGGTCTGATAGTAGGCTGTTAAATACCTCCCTAATCCTCTTTTCCTCTACCCTTCTTTCTTTTCTTTCCCTCTAAACTCCTTTTAAACCTCTTCTATCTTATCTTTAGCCGCCCGAGAGTACTGCGATATTAGTTTAAAGGCTAGATATTAAAGCCTCTAGGGCCGAAACCTAATAGAACAACTTAATACTCTAGTAAAATAAAGCTATTTAGATACTAGCTGTAGAAAGGCTATCTTCCTAACTCTTTACAACCTAGGCTATAAGCGCTAGGCTGTAAGTAGACTCTAAAATAGCCTTAAAAACTACCTTTTTATCCTCCTTATCCTCTACGTATTAGGCCACCACCTATAGTTTAAGATGGCCCTGGAGGACTAGAAACTCCTTCTTATAGTAGGAGGGGATCTATAAGTATATTAGTAGTAAGTACCCTACTAGTATTAAATGCGATTTGTACGGGGTTACACTTTTTATTTTATAAGGTATAATACTTACATTTTTTTAATCTTAAAGACTAAAAGATAAATATTATATACTACCCGTAGGCGAGCGTATATATAGTCTAAAGGTAAATAACCTAGAAGACTTCTAAAAAGGCTCTAAAAAGCGGGCGGAGTAGTATATTAATTAATTTTTTCTATAAGGCGTTAGCGATACTTTAATAATTAATAGTACTAGAAACGTACAATAATACGTACAGAGTAGAAGTTATTATTTAGTTAAGGAAGCTTAGCTAACAGCAACCTAGTAATATACTAAGGCTAGTAAATACTTGTTACTATACGCGACGAAATTGCAATATTAATAAACTATTACGATAGTAGTTACCAGCCGATATATAGGTTAATCATACTTACCGTAAAAACCTTACTTAATATTATATTAATAAATGCATCTTTATAGGTAACTGCGTATATTAGCTCTTACCGGTAAATACCTCCTTAAAGAAATTTCTTTATACTAGAACCTATCTGTAACAGCCCTAATTCCCTCTCAAACCAGCGTAGATAGGGACTATCAGCCTATAAGGAGGGGGGTAGTATAATAATACAAAGAAATCGTTCTACGAAAAGCTTTATATATAACCTTATCCCAAAGCTTTTCGCTTATCTTATCCTACCCCTAGTTCTACCCCTTTTCCCTTCCGTATATAGTTGTATACTCCCTTATAAGTAGCTTAGTAGTTCTTCTATATCCTTTCGTATAAGGCCTATAGGTGTTAATAGAATTCCCAGGTCCCTAATCCCCCACGCACTCCTATATACCTCTAAGTAGATTCGTACTGTATTCGGACCTATTATCTTACCTACGCTGTTATAGTATAGGTATATTAAGTAGAGTTAGAGCTCTTTTATATTTCTAATTCTTTACGTTTATAAATTTAATAGTAACCTATATATCTGCGTAGATTATTATAAACTTAATACTCTTACCTATAAAAATATATATCTAATACTATATATAAATAAACTTCTATTTAGACCTACTAAAGTAGCAATTTTTATTAAGTTTAATATTCGCGCAGCCTTTAATAAGATTAGAATAGATCTTAGTTTTAAGGAATATACTATCTTTTAAACTCGATATAAAACCTATAAGTATAAAGTTCTACCTTTTAGATTATATAATAGCTTAGTAACTTACCAGCGCTATATAAACGACGTACTAATTAACTACCTAGATAACTTCTATATTACTTACCTAGATAATATTCTTATCTACTTTAAAGACGAGGCGATATACGCTATCTATATTAAGAAAGTTCTTAAAAGATTATATTAAGTAGGGTTATAAGTTAATATTAAGAAGGGCGAATTTTATATTATCTAAACTAAATACCTTAGCTACATCCTATTAAATAAAGGCTTTAAGGTTAACCTAGAGAAGGTAGAAGTACTATATAACTAGTAGCTACCTACTACTATAATAGGTGTAAAATTCTTCTTAGGTTTTACTAGATTCTATTAACAGTTTATACTAGAATTCTCGCGTATTATAAAGCTAATTATTATACTATAGAGCTTTATAACCTCTTTTATATAAACTTTAGAATATAATATTATCTTTAAGAAATTAAAATCAGCTCTATTAAGTATACCTATACTCTACTACTTTAACCCTATATTGGAAATAAAAATGGAAACTAACGCCTCTAATAGAGTAGTTATAGGAGTACTATTATAAAAATATTCTAACGGAAAATAGTACCCTATAATATTTTATAGTAAGGTTCTATCTAGTTTAGAACTAAACTAGAAGATCTATAATAAGAAACTATTCGCAATTATTACTACGTTTAAATAATAGAGGGTAGAACTTACTTTAGTAGCTACTAGAATTCTAGTATATACCGATTATTACTTACTCGAATATTTTATAACTACGAAAATACTTAATATTCGTTAAGTTTATTAGACCGAGGAATTAGTTTAGTATTAGTTCCGAATTAAGTATACTCTAGATAAGAATAATACTAGAGTAGATATCTTTAGTTATCGTAAATAAGATATAGAAAACTTAAAAGCAGCTTAAACTAATAACTAGTTAAGAGTCCTATTTAGACCGTATTAACTTTACCCCTAAATTAATACTAAATTAGCCTAGTCCTATATTACTATTATAAATACAGAACGCTAAGAGGTACCGCCTCTATAGTTAGGGCTTAATCCAATATTAGCTACTGAGGAAATCGACTCGGATGAGGGCCGACAGGATAGTAACAGGTAGAAGCATGTTAGAGACCAGTCATCGGATAGTAAGCAGTAGAACTACGGGAACTGGGGAGATAATTAGCTGGACGACGAAGCATGGCACAACCTATACACGTGACTATAGTAGAAGTGTTAGGTATGACAGGATGGACCTGACAGACCTGACAGACCTAACAAGTTAGGCTTAGTAGTCTTAGACTTAACTATATAAGAAGGAAGGATCTTCTTATAAGATTAAGTTCTTTATAGTTATTCTCGCAGATTTATCTTATTACTCTATTAGACTTCTAAATATACTCGTTACATTCGAAGAACCGGCGAACCTAATACTCTCTCTTTACTAAAGCCACCACCTCTAACTAATCTAACGTAAATAAGGCCCTAGCGCGTGTACGACTGCAGCAGCGGTCGTTACATATACTAGTAGTATATAGGTTAGTAACATAATAACTACCTAACGTTAAGAGAATAGGAACTATCTAAAGATGTCTACTGCATCATAAAGTTAAGTTATAATAACCTAAAGGCTGTAAGCCCTGGAGGAAGCTATAGCGTAGAAAGTATAGAAATAGGAGACCCGTATCGTACAGATGCAATATAAGCTAGCCGCAGCTAGAGCCGACTTAGCTAAAGCCAAACAACAAGCACAAGCTAAGATAGCTTTACTAAGAAAGTTTAACGGCAAGAAAGAATATATTAACCCTTTTCTTATATTAATAGAGCTGTACTTTAGGTTTAACAGTACGACCTTCTTCCTAGACGAGGATAAGATCTTAGCTGCAATGATAAACATGGAAGAAACACCGCTAATATAGACTGAACCATTTATAGCGGACTGGCTGGAGAATGGAGGCAATACTAAGAAGACTAGGGAATCCACAGACGAACTCTTTAAGAGTTGGGAAGAATTTAAGAATAAGGTCCGAAATGTCTTTAGAGAAGTAGATACAGAATAGGAAGCGTAAAGAAAGCTACTAAGGCTAACCCAGACTAAGAGGGTAACGGATTATACTGCAGAATTCCAGAGACTTAGCGCTAGACTAGGATGGGACGATAGTACATTAGCAGGAATCTTCTACAAAGGTCTTAAGGATAAGGTTAAGGATGACCTAGCAAGGGAAGAAAGGCTAATAGAACTATTAGAAATGATCGAATTAGCGGTTAGGATTAACAACCGTCAGTACAAGCGGGAGATAGAGAAAAGATCTTAGCCGCAAATATTCGTGCCAACAAAGAAAGAAAGTAAGACGGCGCTATAGAATAGTAATCTAATAGTCCTTGGAAAAGTCGAAAAGGACAGGGGAAAGAACTACCAACGATCAAGAATGAGCAATCTTAAGAAAGAAAGGCTTAAGAAGGGAGCATGCCTTCTATATAGATAGAAAGAGCACTATGCGAAAGAATATTTAAATAGGAAGAAGGAAGCCTAAACAATAACTGCGCAACCTACTAATAGATGCTAACTAATATAGTACTAGACGTATTACACGTATAATGGATGTGAAACGTACTATTTAGCAAAAGAAGGAAGCAATTATTAGCCGCAACTAAAAAGGGTAGTAGTAGTTATTAGACGCACAGAGTACCTACCAGAAATACTAGGACTCGATAGCACGACTATCCTAGAAAGAATAAAGTAAAAGAAGTGCTAGATCTGTAATAAAACATACTAGGTAAAGTTATACTTCTAGGAATACTGGAATGTCTCGTTCGAAGAAGCAACGTTCCGAGACAGCTAGGACGTACTAGAAGCTGTAGTAAAGTTAGTAGGAAAGGTTACAAACGAAGAAATATTCGAGTATATATAGAAGATATACTAAGGCTACCCTATAGAGCTAGCGAAAGGTAAGAAAGGAAAATATACGCTACCCTATAAGAACAGCTATAAAAAAGATTGGGCCAGCTGTTATTAGAACAACTACTGGACACACAAGGGTATTAAGATAAAGCTAGAAGTATAGCTAAAGATAGATATAGAGTTGTTACCAAGAATCTTACTATCTTAGAATAAAATAGAAGATTACGTAGAAAACAGGCACTATTAGATTTGCGGAAGTCTAATCTACCTTAGAATAGAGTATTTACACCAGTTTAGTAAAATCGTCGTAGAAGCCGAAGAGCTGAGGAAGGTAGTCTTAGAAGTAAGGGAGATGCAAGGGGACGTTAGAGGACGACTTAATATTACGGCTCGTAAGATAACAGGAGCAAGTATACCTAAGGAGGAGGAACGTCCTAAGGATAATATATATTTAGAGGAATATAAAGCGCTAAGCTGGAAATAATATATAGTTAGATGCCGGTACTACTAAGACGCGTTCAGGGTACTCGGATAGTAAGGATTAAATAAGGACTACCAACTAATTAAATAGCAATAGTATTTCTTAGGATAGAAGTATAAAATATACGGTAAGTAGGTAAAGGCCGCTCACGCCTAAGAACTATGGATAAGGTGCAGTATAGATAGATATCTACTACATAGAGGAGAAAAGGAGAAGGTAGAGTTCTTCCCACCTCAGTTAAAAAACTAAGTAGCCCCTAAGGCGATAGCTACGCCGAGGAACCGGGCAGGAAAGCTGTTAGAAGGGTTACTGGTATAGTACCTTTATATATAGTACTCCGAGCGGAGTTCGACGGGAGGAAGCTTAGAGTACTACTCGATAGTAGAGCTTCGGACACGTTTATATCGGCGTAATAGGTTTACGAGAACAATATAGAGTAGAGGGAAAAAGCAGTACCTTACACGATATACCTAGCAGACAACAAGCTAATAGACTATAGCAGAGGAGTTGTACTAATAGAAACTAAGAAGCGAGCGCTTAACGTTGCAGGATATACCGATATAAGAAGCATCGATGTTATAAACCTAGGAAAATTTAACATGTTACTAGGCATGGACTAGCTAGCTAAATATAATCCTAAAGTAGATTAGCAGTAAGGAATAGTTTATAGGCTATAAAGCCGATCTAAGACGGAACGGGTAGTAGGATAGTATAAGGTAAGGCGTCCTTCGGGTCTACAGTTAATACAGAGAGTATTAGCAGCTATGATGGTAAGATATCTTAAGAAGATAAAATAGATGCTAGGTATCGTCGTAGTTCGAAAAGTACACAAGGAACTATAGGATGATAGTATACCCTAAGAAATCTAAGAGGATTATAGCGAATTTGCAGGGCTATGCAAAGAAGTAGAGAATAGAAGATTACCTAAGTATAAGGAATATAACTATAAAATTATTATCGAGGATAAAAAGAAACTGAAACCTGGTCTAATATACAACCTAAACCGAGAATAAAGAGAAGAACTTAAGAAGTATATCTAAAAAAATTTGGCAAGAGGGTATATACGACTAAGCCAGAGTAAAATAGTATTACTAATACTATTCGTACCTAAGAAAAACGGTAAACTAAGGTTGTGCGTAGACTATAGACAGCTAAATAATACAACCAAGAAAAATAGATACCCGTTACCCAGGATAACAGAACTTATAAGTTAGTTATAAGGAGCCAAGTAGTTTATAAAGTTTGATATAAGAGAAGGATACTACTAAATTCGGATAAAGGAGGGCTACGAATAGAAAACAGTATTTAAAATAAGAGAAGGTCTCTTTAAATATCTAGTAATACTATTTAGACTCACGAATATACTAGCAACCTTCTAAGCAGTTATAAATAACGCATTAAGAGAATACTTGGATGTATTTATAATAGCGTACCTAGACGACGTTCTAGTCTATATAAATAGATCGCTAAGAGAGCATAAAGAACACGTCAGAAAAGTACTAGCGAAACTGTAGGAGTATAAGTTACTTATAGCCCTAGAGAAATGCGAGTTTCATAAAACAGAAACAGGGTTCTTAGGGTTCCAGATATCTAGAGACGGTATTAAGATGGAATAAGAAAAGGTTAAAGCGATACTGGAATGGCTAGTACCTACCTTAGTTAAATAAGTCTAATCTTTCCTAGGCTTCGCAAATTTCTACAGGAAATTTATAAGCGGGTACTCTAGAGTAGCAGCACCCTTAACAGAGATTACTAAGAAAGAAAAAGGGTTTAAGTAGTAAGAAGCGCAGTAAAAAGCCTTCGAAGAACTAAAAGCTTACTTTACCTCAGCGTTGATGCTAAGGATGCTAGACCTAGAGAAGCAATTCTGAGTGGAAACTAATACTTTAGACAAAGTAATAGGCGCTTGCTTAAGTTAGTAAGATGAAGATAGAAAGTAGAGGCCACGAGCCTACTTTTCAAGGAAAATGAAACCAGAAGAACTTAACTACAACGTGCACGACAAGGAACTGTTGGTAATAGTTAAAGCGTTAAGGGAATGGCGAGTATACCTAGTAGGAACCAAATACCTATTCGAAGTCTGGACCGATCATAAAAACCTTACATACTTTACAATAATAAAGGAACTTATAGGAAGATAAATACGATGGGTAGAACGGTTGGCAGACTACAACTTCAGAATAACGCACCGGAAAGGGTTAGAAAACGTAGCCGCGGACGCGCTGAGTCGTAGAGCCGACTATATAACTAAAGAAAGGCACGAAAGAGACGCGATCTTAAGATAGGAATTAGATAGATCCCTTGTATACAACCACCCACGAGTCGCTCAAGTTATAAGACTAACTACGCTGGAGCAAACTTGGTAACAGAAGCTAAGGGATATGCAGACAGTAGAACGGTATCTAATAAGCGGCAACGAAGTAAAGACAATTGAAAACGCAACTTAGAAACAACCATATATATACCTACACGTATAAAAGTGGATAATAAAAGAATTACACGAATTGCTAGAATAGGGGTATCTAAGAGTAGTAGAAACAGAGCGAAGGCTGAGGAAGAGCTTTACCCTTACTAACGCAAGAAAGGAAGTATAGGACGTACTAAGCAAGTGTTTGGAATGCGGAAAGAACAAGGCTACGAGGTATAGGCCTTATAGATTCTTACAGCCGCTAGAAGCACCTAAAGGACCATGGGAATGGATTACGATCGACTTCGTAACCAAGCTACCAGAGTTAGTAGAACTAGGGTTAGGAAGAAAGTATAATACGATTATAAACGTAGTAGATCGATTAACGAAATATACGTACTTCAGACTAGTATTAGAGATAATAATAGCACCTGAACTAGCGTACGAGTTGTTATATATAGTATTCGCGGAGCACGGAGTTCTAAAGTATATTACTTCAGATAGAGATAAGTTGTTCACATCCAAATACTGGCAGGGATAGATAGGGAAGATAGGAATCTAATAACGGATGTCAACTAGCTTCTACCTATAGATAGATGGTTAGATAGAACAAGTTAACCAGAGCCTCGAAACGTATTTAAGGATGTACGTTAATAAATAACAAAATAATTAGGTCGAACTGTTACCTACAGCATAGATAGCCTATAATAGAACAACCTAGAGTACTATAGGAACCATACCTTTCGAAGCTAACTACGGACGGAAAGCTGTCACGTATTGGGAACAGAACGAGAAGAGACCTCTAGTTCCAATAGCAGACTAAAAAGCCAAAGAAATAGAAGAAATCCACGATTAACTTAAGGAAAAAATCTAGTTAAGAAACCTTAAGATGGCAGAACAGGCCAATAAGTTAAGGATTAAGGGACTAACCTTTAAGAAGGGGGGTAAAGTTTTCCTGTCAATAAAAAACTTAAAAACTAAGAGACCCACGAAGAAGTTAGATTATAAGAGGATAGGACTATTTCTAATTGAAGAACAGGTCGGACCTGTAAATTTCAAGCTAAGGCTACTAAGTAAGATAAAAATACACCCGGTATTTCACAAGTCAAAACTAGAACCAGCGCCGGACGACGCACCACTGCAAGAAAGCATCAACATAGAACTAGAATAGGAATATAAAGTAGAACGTATACTGGCAAAAAAGCGGTTCGGACATCAGTAGAAGTATCTAGTAAAGTGGGAAGGATACCCACAGGAGGAAAGTTTATAGGAGCTAGTATAGAACCTAACCAACTGCACTACAAAGCTAAAGGAGTTCTACTAGAAGGCTAGAACGATGGGTCGTTAAGTAAAGCCCAGTTGGGAAGTAATAGCGGCGGTAATATAGAAGGAGCCTCTTATACAGAACTCGGAGCGATAGTAGAGGGCGCCTCGGACCCGGCAGACCTCCTCTCCTCTTCCTCCAACTTCTCTTGCTCTTCTATTAACTTCACCTCTCGTTTCCCAAGATCTAAACTATACTCCTCTAGAGAGCGGACGCGCTTCTTAGTATATTCTAGGTAAGAAAGAGCCGCCCGACGGCGACGCGTAGATTCCTTAAGATGACGAATCTCCTCTTTCTCAGCAGCAACAAAATCCCGATAGGCAGAGGCAGACTTCTTATAAGCCTTCGACATGTTCGCTAGGAAACGGCGAAGGGTACCCTCGGTCAAAGAAAGATCGCAGGACAAACCCCGAGAAAGATACTCTCCATATATAGAAGAAAGGGCAGTATTACTATAGCAGTTGTAGTTTGCAGACTAATAGTTCGAATAACAGCGAGACGAATCTATTACAACGCCCAGAGAAAGAATTAAGTAACTAGTACGACAATTGCGGGCAGAAGTGTTTTCGCGCTAGACCTTTAGCATAGTAGAAGAAGAAGAAGAGGAAGAATAGAGCCATACTCGCGAACCGAGCAGGACCCACCGGAATATATAAAGCACCGACCCCGGAACGGAAAAATATAGACGCGGCCTTGTGGTGTACCTACACCGAGTGCATTAGAAGCTAGGATAAGCTGCCTGCGACAGTAGGATACTGCACCTAGACAGAATGGGTAGGTTAGTGGATTAAAGAGCTTCGGGACGAACCTATAGAGGGGGGAGCGGGTGTTATAAACACAGAACGCCAAGAGGCACCGCCTCTATAGCTAAGGCTTAATCCAACATTAGCTACTAAGGAAATCGACTCGGATAAGGGCCGACAGGATAGTAACAGGTAGAAGCATGTTAGGGACCAGTTATTAGACAGTGAGCAGTGGGACTGCGGGAACTGGGGAGATAATTGGCTAGACGATAAAGCATGGCACAACCTATGCACGTGACTATGGCAGAAGTGTCAGGTATGGCAGGATGGACCTGACAGACCTGACAGACCTAACAAGCTAGGCTTGGTAGTCTTGGACTTAACTATATAAGAAGGAAGGGTCTTCTTATAAGATTAAGTCCTTTGTAGTTATTCTCGCAGATTTATCTTGTTACTCTATTAGACTTCTAAATATACTCGTTACATTCGAAGAACCGGCGAACCTAATACTCTCTCTTCACTAAAGCCACTACCTCTAACTAACCTAACGTAAATAAGGCCCCGGCGCGTGTACGACTGCAGCGGCGGTCGTTATATATACCAGCGGTACATAGGTTAGTAACAATTACCTAAATAATAACTTAAGTAGCTATATTAAATGTTATTAAAGGTTAAGAGTAGGTTATATTACTAGACTCTCTAGAGTTGATCGATATATTACTATAGAAAAACCAAGCCTCCTTTACATAGGAACGCACACTTCTACCCTATAAGTATTAAATAGAGAATAAACTACTCTTCTATAATAATTACTTATATATTCTATTAGATTTAGGCTTTTATATATAGCTTATATAAGAAGCTTATAACTAAGTATCCTCCACACACCTAAGTGCTACTAAAATCTATTAGTTACTATCTTAGAAGTACTACTAGAAGGGTATAGAGGCTACTTATAAACGATATATACGGAATTGCATCCTATACTATAAAACTTATCTGATATAAACCTAAACCCTAGGTTTTATCTACCTACTTTCTATACTAAATTAACTAATATAGTACTTATATATTAACTTTAAAAATTTCTCTATAGATAAGTCCGGATATAATTAGATTATAGTAGTAATCGATCGCCTATCTAAATAAATAGTATCTATTTCCTACCATCGTATAATTAACGTATAGGGAATAGCCAAATTATTTATTTAATAGGTATACCACTTTAACTATACGCCTAAAACTATTATTTTAGACTAAGAACCTTAGTTTATATCTAGTTTCTAGTCTGAATTCTACTATATTTTAGACGTAAAGATTAAACTATCTACTACTTATTATAAAGAATCTAACAGATAGATAGAGATTATAAATAAGTATATTAATTAGAGACTACGCTTTTTTATATCCTTCTACTAGAACAATTAGAGTTCTCTATTACCTATAATCGACCGAGTATAAGTAACTCTACCCTATATAACTATCGGAATATTCCTATATTAGATTTTATATAGATCTAAACTCTATTAGAATTAGGATTAGAAATATTCTATTAATCCTATTACTATAACAAATAAATTAAATTATAAAAACGCTTTAGCTCTAGTAACTCGTATATATATAGTTTAAGAAACTGTAAAAGCTAATATTAAGAAAACTTAGGATTATATATAATCTATTATTAACTATTACTAGTAACTAATTAATTAGTAGATTAGTAATATAGTCTATTTAAATACTAAAAACTTTACGGTCTAGAGACTAAGCTAAAAACTATCCGATTAATAGAAGAGACCTTTTAAAGTACTAGAATAGGTTAGAAACTTATACTATCTATAACTACCCTTAGAATTAAAAATATATAATATCTTCGTACTAAACCTACTATATAAGGACCCCTAGGACCCTCTACTAGGATAAGAAGCTCTAAAACCACCCGCTATTACTATTAAGAGGGTAGAAGAGTAGGAGGTTAAAGAAATACTAGTTAGTAAGCTATATTATAAGACTCTTAAATACCGTGTAAAATAGGTAGGATATAATTCTAACCCGGTCTAGTATAAAGTCTTAAATTTTATAGGTTCGCTTTATAAGCTAAAAGCTTTTTATAATAAGTATTCAAATTAGCTAAGACCCTTAAGAGCCCTAACTAAATAGATTAAGGTATATAAGGATAGTATAAAGAATATAGATTACCTAGTAGACGATAATATATAAAAGTTAAGTAGTAGATTAGAAAACTAAATTATAGGCCTAAAATTATTTCTCTATAGAATCTAGAGAGTCTAATAGTAGGCTGTTAGATACCTCCCTAGTCCTCTTCTCTTCTACTCTTCTTCCCCTTTCTTCCCTCTAGACTCCTCTTAAACCTTCTCTACCTTATTTTTAACCGCCTGAGAGCACTATAATATCAGCTTAAAAGCTAGATACTAGAGCCTCTAAGGCTAAAACCTAATAGAGTAACTTAGTACCCTAGTAGAATAAAGCTATCTAGATACTAGCTGTAAGAAGGCTATCTTCCTAACTCTTTACAACCTAGGCTATAAGCGCTAGACTATAAGTAGACTCTAAAATAGCCTCGAAGGCTACTTTTTTATCCTCTTTATCTTCTACGTATTAGGCTACTATCTATAGTTTAAGATGGCCCCGGAGGACTAGAAACTCCTCCTTATAGTAGGAGGGGATCTATAAGTATATTAGTAGTAAGTATTCTACTAGTATTAGATATAATTTGTATAGGGTTATACTTTTTATTTTATAAGGTGTAATACTCGCATTTTTTTAATCTTAGAAACTAAAAGGTAAATATTATATATTACTTATAGGCGAGCGCGTATATAACCTAAAGGTAGATAATTTAGAAGGCTTTTAAAGAAGTTCTAAGAGGCGGGTGGAGTAGTATATTAATTAATTTTTTCTATAAGGTGTTAGTAATACTTTAATAATTAACGGTACTAGGGACGCGTAATAATATATATAGAGTAGAAGTTATTATTTAGTTAAGAAAGTTTAGTTAATAGTAATCTGGTAATATATTAAGGCTAGTAAATACTCGTTACTATACGCGACGAAATTGTAATATTAATAAACTATTACGATAGTAGTTACTAGCCGATATATAGGTTAATTATACTTACCGTAAAAACCTTACTTAATATTACGTTAATAAACGTATCTCTATAAGCAACTACGCGTATTAGCTCTTACTGGTAAATACCTCCTTAAAGAAATTTCTTTATACTAGAACCTATCTGTAATAGCCCTAATTCCCTCCTAAACTAGTATAGATAGGGACTATTAGCCTATAAGAAGGGGGGTAGTATAATAATGTAAAGAAATCGTTCTACGAAAAGCTTTATATACAACCTTATCCTAAAGCTTTTCGCTTATCTTATCCTACCCCTAGTTCTACCCCTTTTCCCTTCTATATATAGTTGTATACTCCCTTATAAGTAGCTT
>ML986600.1:53842-85970 GCA_010094045.1 Lojkania enalia
ACTAATAGCTAGATAGAGAACGCTAATACAGTAATAGAATAAGTTCTCTAAGCCTATACTAGCTACAAATAAGATAACTAGATTAAATAGCTACTAATAGTATAGTTTAAAGTGAATAATACAGTATCTAAATTAATAAAAGTCTCCCTATTTCTAGCCTACTTTAGCTAGCACCCTTAAATAGGCTTCAAGCCGCCTATAAGGATCTATTAACTACTAAAATAGTCCCTAATAGCCTAAAAAGCTAATAGACTAGTTAATAAGATAAAGGATATTATAGAGTATATTAGAGAAGAACTTACCTAGATATAAGCGTTCTAATAAGAGTATACTAACTATAAGCGCGTACTAGCCTCTAACTACTAGGTTAGTAATCTAGTTTAACTAGACGCTAGAAATATACGTATATAAAGACTGTTGAAAAAGTTTAACTAGAAGAATATAAGCCTTTATAAGGTTATTATAAAGGTATCCTCGCATACTTATAGACTAAAACTATCTAAATTGGCTAAAATACATCTTATATTCTATATATTACTATTATAGCTAGTACCTAAGTTGTTTAACTAATCTAGTTAATAAGTATATAACCCTAAACCTATTGAGATTAATAGAGAATTAGAATACCTTATTAAGCGAATAGAAGACCTCTACTATAACTAATAGAGACGCCGGTACGAATACCTAGTTAAATAGACTAGCTATTACAACCTAGAATAGTACCCAGCTAGTAATTTTACTAAGACAACTACCGTAGAAGATTACTATACTAGAAACTCGAATAAATAAGACCTAAATATAATATTATATCTAGATTCTTAATTAGGTATTAGAGTTTAATCTAAGTATATTCCTAGACGCTTATAATAATACTATACTAATATAATACTAGTAATAATACTACTACTGATCCCTAGTATAATACTATTATATAATAATAACCGGTTATATTAATATACCTACGACCTAATCTAACCCCTAATATAGTACTACTATTAACTACTAGTCGCGCTGATATACCTACAACCTAATCTAATTCCTAGTATAGTACTACTATACGATAATAACTAATTATACCGATATATCTACAACCTTAACTAATACTAGTATTAATAACTACTATTTAATTATAAATAATCTAAATATAATATAAAGACCTAACTTATAGAAGCTTATAACTAAGAGGGGGGTACTATTATAATAATACCGCGATACCTCTATACCTATATTACTCTTACTATAATACCTAAACCAGCTGTTAGTAATAGTTATTAGCTGTTAGCTAGAATATAACCAACTTATTATAACTATAATAAAGGAAGGTTTTACTAACCTAGCTAGCCCGTATAGTAGTATAGACCTAGCCTCTATAAAAACCTATATAATATAGATATCTCTATTCTTTATATAATATTTTAATATTTATATATAGTATATAGTAATAGAGTTAACTATCTAAAATATAATTAACTAACTATATATAAGCGTTTGTAATATTTAAACTTATTTCTCTAAGCTAAAGCTTAAATAAGTTAAAGTATTTAGTATAGAGGGCTGTTAGGTTAATTATAAAGGGTATAAATTTATTAAAATTTTCGATATTTAGAATAGTACGGCCTTCTTTTATCTTTTATAGGATGTTAAGAGGAAGGTTGTAGGTAGTATCCTATATATTATATATATTATCTTTTCGTACTAAGACTTTATTACTAGATATTAGTACTAGTATTTTTTAGATAGTACTATAGAATAGTTCTAGGTCGTATTTAAACTAAAGATAGACTTATAGCTTATAGTTAGTAAAAGTAAGAAATTGTTAGTAGATAATCTCTACTATAGTTATACTTAGGTTAGTATATCGCCTAATATTAGTAATATCCGTATTAATAAAGGTTAGGTAAATAGTAGTAGCTAGGTCTTTAATTATATTATAGTAGAAGTCTACTAATAGGATTTTTTTAAACTTTTATACTAGAATATCTACTATAAAAATACTATTAGATATATTAATATCGAATTTATTTAGATTATAATTTTTATTTATAGTAGTAAGTTTTACTAGAAATATATAGTTAATAGATTAGAAGACTTTAGAGTTCTATTTACCTAGATCGCGGAAAAGGCTATTAAATAGAACTTCTTTATAATAGTCGGTAATATCTAAGGGTAATAAGTAATTAGTTTTAATATTAAAGCTTACTAAGTACCTATTCTTTTATATATAGACGACTAAATTAATAATAACTTCTATAACTCTTTTTAATTTCTTATATTTTATTGTAATAGAGGGGAAATATAAAAGGAAACGTTTATAATAGAATGCTGTAAGGGTATTTTTTCCTTTTTATACTAAGAGCTTAATATACTTACTTAACCTATAGTTCTAGTAAATTGGTTTTTAAGTATTTAGCTTTATTAGTATATTCTTATCTGGTAGTAAGAGTAAAACTGATATTACTAGATTATAGGGGATTATTTTATTATCTTCGCAGCTATCTAGGTTAGCTACTAGTTATATAGAGTTAACTAGAATATTACTAAATAAAAGTATAGTAGACCTTTTCTTCTTTATAAATAACCTAAGGCCTTTCTATACTTCTTTTATAGTTTAAAAGGGTAATAGTTTCCGCTAGCATTTTCCTTTCTACTATTAGAATCCTTTAAGCGCGATACCGTTAATATTATTAAATTTCTAATTTTCGCCTAAATAGTTAATAGTAATACCTTATAAGTTGTAAATATTTCTATTTTAATTAACTATCTAACTAGCGTAAAGAGTATAAATAATAGTCTTCTAGGGGTAGAAATATTTAAGGGGTTTAGACCAGTTATTTTTCTTATACTTAGAATACTAATTAACATCTATTAAAGTATAAACTATCTATCTAATACTATATAATATTCTATATTTTTTAAGAAGGTTACTATTATAGTTTAAGGATATATTAAGTTATATAATAAGTAGTAATACGTAAGCAAATATAAGAAATAATATCTAGCTTTTCTATTTTTTAATTATTATAGTATTCCTATATAAAATAATATATTTTCTAAATTTACTACTAATATATTAGTAGGTATTACTATATATTCTTATAGTATTATACGATCGTTTCTTAGGTTTTTTAAGATTAGTAAGGTTTTATATTATTCTTGTTTTTAGATAGTTTTATACTATAGAAGAAATTTTAGCAGGAATCTTAGTTTTAGTAGAAAGTAGGTTTCGCGATAATTCTACTGTAGAAGAATCTTTAAGCGTAGTAGCGGTGTATTTTAGGGTTGTTAGGGCTATAGGAAGCCTTAAAATAATGCCGGGGAATTCTCCAGAATCGGCGATTTCTACTATATTTTTACGATTTTTTAGTAGTTCTATACGTTCTTTATATACTGTTAAAACGTTAGCTAGTTAGAGTTCTTCTAGTATAGTCTTAACCTAATATATATAGTTATTAGAAATATTAAAGATAGATTTTTATTACTATACTTTAGTTACTTTAGTAGGAAGTTTAAGAATTAAAGACTAAACTTTATTTAGAAAATTTTAAATTAAGTATAATACTCGATTTATATTATAATTCTAAGTAGTAAATATAAGGATCGAGTTCTTATCTTTTAATTACTATATAAGACTAATATCTAGAAGTTTAAACTCTCGCCCTTCTACTTAAACTATTTATACCGACGCTGCTAGTATAAAACTAATTATATCTAATATAACTACTATTATATTCTTATCTAGAAAAGTATGGTCTTTTACTTTAAATATATTATTTTTAGTAGATAGGTTTAATAATTTTTCTACTGCTATTCTACTAATAATATTATATTAGATAGCGTGTTTCCTTAGTTCTTTATAAACCTCTACTAGAGTATTTTACTCTTTATATCGCGTAATCTATTCTTCTTTAATAGTATCTTTATTAAGCCTAGTCTATCCTATCTTACTAACTATTATAGGGATAGTATATAAATATACTTCTAGAATATCTAGTACTAGAGGTAATTTAGGCTAGTTAAGTATAACTTATATTTTTAGAATAGTTCTCTTACTATTTATATTATTACCTAAACAACTTTCGGTTACTAGTTTAGATATAGTAGTTTTATTCTTATTAGTAGGTATAGAAACGCTTTAGTTAATTTAGAGACTAGTTATATTTTCCGCTTAAATAGTCTCGTTTATTATAGAGAATACTATTAGAAGGGTTATATAATTATAATAACCCTAGTTATATAGCTTAAGATAATATAGAGTCTTAGCGTTTAGCTTAAAGATAGTAAGAAGTAAAGGTTAAATTTTAGATAGAGAGAGGCTATTTATCTATTTATAGCGATAGAGGCAGGTAAAAACGGTAGGTAATATTAGTAGATAAAGGTAATAGAAGCGCTAGCTAAAAAAGGGGTATATACTTTACGCCTTTTACTATTTAAGTTGTTATAGTAAAGGTACTCGCTAATAATTACGCCTATAACACTAAAGAACTCTAAATAGATAGGTTAATAGAAAAAACGTTACTATCTTATAAGTATTTCTATCTATACTAGATAGTATAGTTTTAAACTTCTAATTTCGCTAGATATTTCGCTTAAAGGTTTATTTATTAGCGGTTGTTAGTTTAAAGGCGCCTTTTCTAGCTATTAGGCTGTTAAAGGTAGTATAGAAGATAATCTTTTAGGTCTTCTATCTAAGTATCTACTACTAGTTTAAATCCTAGCGGATTTTCTTATTCTTATACTTATATATACTAATTTGTTCTTTTTCTAGAGGTTCTTATAGATTTAAACCTTATCTAGAGTTTTAGAGTAATTACGGTTATAAGCTATAATAAGTTTCTTAGCCTTTCTAAAGTTATTTATATTATACTAGACGTTGTATATACTTCTCTAACCTTTCTAGTATACTAGATATTTTGGTCTACTACTACGCTTATCAAGTTTTTATATTAGGAGTCGTTCTATTTTATAAAATAGTACCTCTTTATCTATAGCCTTAACTAAGACTTATTAGGGTTTAATAGTACGTTTAAAAGGGTCTATATTCTTTAAAATAGGTTCTAATTATAATATAAATATAACTAGATAAATCTTTAGGGTTTCCGGAAGCTTAAGTTAATAAGCGTTCTTATTAACCTTATTAATAATTTTTAATAGTATAGAATACTAAACGTCTAGTTTTTAATTTAAATAACTGTAAACGCGGTATCCGTAGTAGAACTTTAGTATAGCCCAGTTTCTAACCTTAAGCTTAAGGGGCTTATATTTAAGATTATAAGTATACTTTATATTTATATTTATAAAGGCGAGGGCCTTATATACTATATCTTAATACTACTAGTATAGAGTAGTATAATTAGTATACGGAATTTTACTAAGTACTTTTAGTAGGTTATAAGAGTTAAAGCCTTAAAGTTGTTGTTATAATATAACCCCTATCGATATATTAGAGGATATATTTATCGCAAATTTTACGAATAATAGTACCTCTATCTAATCTACGTTAGAATTTATAGTATAGAAATATTAAAATACAATTTTAACGGTTTAGTTAGTTCTTTAGACTAACTATTAGTTTAAGAGTTTTAGGCAGTAGATATTAAGTATAATATATCGACGCTTTTAAATATATACTTCTATAACTTATTTAAGAACCGTAGGTTTCTATTAGAAATAATACCTTTTAGTAAGCCCTATCCGTAGTTAATAAGAGCTTTAATAAGAATAGATCCTTAATTAGTAGCTAAATAGTCTATTATCTCTAGTACGAAAAGTACTATTTTTGTTTCTTTATAAGTAGCTGTTAGTAGAGCGTTAAAGCTATATTTACTAGTAGAGAGTCTAGTAACAATATTAATTATAATAATAAGAAAGGGGGCTCTAGGATTAAGTATTAGTTGTAAGCTACTATACAGTTAATACCGCTTAGTACAATTCTATAGATAATTAGAGTAGAATCGGATATATATTTTAAGAAGCTTTATAAGCCTTTAAATAAAAACCGCATTCCTTATATACTTATAGGTTCTATAGAAGCTTTAATAAAACTGTTAATTATACGCGGATTAGAATATTTTGTTTACTATAACCTTTAAAATATATAGTTGTTTTATACTATTAAGTTTATTATAGTAGAAAATTAGTCCGTCTTTTTCGATAAAGTTCAGGCCTCTAAGTAGTCTATCTAGTTCTTCTTCGTCGTCCCTTTTACTGTAAATAATAAGCTTAACTTTTCTCTAATAGGTATCTTTGTCGTAAGCTTATTTTAAGCGGCTTTTAAAGTCATTAGTTATACTAATAAGAGAAACGTTAAAGCAGTAAGTATAGTTAGAATATTAAATACCTATTTAATAGGAGCTTCGCGTTATAGAAATATATAGAGAATATAGCTCGTTTTTATTCTATTGCGTGGTTACGCTATAAGCGTATTTAAGGTCTTCTAGTATATCTATACTAATATCTCTTAGATTTATTACGCTGCTAAGACGCAAGAGTACATTAGATATCTAATATATACGTCCTAGTTAGTACCTTATAATAAGGTTTAGAAACTGTTGTAGATACTAGATATAGTAGATAAGATATAAGTTTAACCTATCTACTAATAATAATATAAGGAACTTTTAATATACTATAACTATAATAGTAGAATAGTCTATAAAAATATAATATTTTAGCGCGCTAGCTATTAAGTACCTAGTTTTCTTAATAAACTATACTATAGTAGATATTTTAAGTTCTATAAGCTAATAGTTATTTTTAGCCGGCAACAAACGTTTAGAGAGAAAAAGAATAGGTTAGATAGATTCTTAAGAGAAATCTTTAACTTTTTACAGCTACGTAGTAGAGCTATTTTCTATATTCTCGAATCTTTCAGGAGTAGAAATATCCTCTATTATTAGTTTAGGGTCATCGACGATATAGTATAAGAAACCTACTATTCCCCATTCTTTAGAAGCGTCGATATTACTGTATATTAGCTAATAGGGGTTAATATAGTATAGAATAGTATTTTCCCGAAACTACTCTTATATTATATTAAAGGCTACTTTTAGTATAGGGTCTTTAATAATTAGTATAAATTCTCTAAACCTTTTATACTTAAACTTTCTAGAAGAAGCTCTCTTTAACAGCTTAGTTTTTAAATCCTAAAGTAGACCGCTAAACTAAATATAATAGGCGGTCTTATTATAGAGGAAGTTTATAACGCTAATATACGTTTCTAGTACAGCGGCAGTCTTTAAGAATTCCAGGTTATATAGTACTACTAGACGCTTATTAGTTGTAGAAAGCCTAAATACATTAACTTTCTATCTAAGAAAGATAGCGCTTAGGTAACTAAGATAGTACTTTTTAGCTAAGAGTAAGAAATATAGATAGTTAAGCTATTCGAAGAGTTTCCGCAAATAGTATTTATATTCTTTAAAGCTATTTAAGAAGATAATAAAATCGTCTATATAAACTTAAATAAATAGGAAATCTTATATAATATTTTCTATTTATTTTTATATATGCTAAATACTATTAATATAATCTATAATTACAACGTATAAGAATTCTTATTTATAGTAACTATTTATTATAAGCTTATATCGATCTTATTTTATAATAAACTACTAGTAGAAAAAACTTACTCTATTAATAATAGAGATATAGGTAGTACTCTATACTACTTAGATAATATCTAATTACTTCTTTAACGAGTAGAAATCTTTAACTATAGTATTATTTAGGGTCTATAAGTCGACTATAAGTCGGCCTTTATATAAGATATTACTATCCTTATTAGTAATCGTCTTCTAAGCTATAAAGACTAGGTATTTAAAATACGTATCTTAGTTCGCCTAAAATATCTTTCCTTTTTAGTAAAGTTTATTAAAGAGTTTATTAATAAACCTCTTTTTATTAGGTATATAGAGGTAAGGTTTAATATTTAGTTTTATATTTTTCTAGCCCGGAATTAAGGAGATACATATATATAATTCGCTTAAGACGTTAATAGTAGTACTATAGTTAGTAAAGAGATTTAAGAAGTCTTCTACAATTAGTACTAGACGTTTAATATTATTAGAGCTTTTTATACTATATATATTAACTCTATTAAGTAAGAGTATTTTAGATACTTTAGATAGATCGCCGATAGTAGCCTATAAAATAATATAAGGGTCGGTTCTTATATATTCTTTAAAATATAGTAGGAAAATATATCTAAGTTAAGTTTGTTACTAAATATAGACTAGTTAGGTAGTATTATTTCTATATAAGATATATTTCGTTTTATTATTAAGAATAGTATTATAAAATCTAGCTCCTAATATATAGTTATACTACCCACGAAATTTAAAGTCTACCTCTACTAGTAGTAGAGCTTTAGGTCGGAATCTCACGTATTTAGCAGCTCTAGTAGGGATAAGAATATCTTCTACTACTACTAGTATTATTAGGCGTATTAGGGGCAACTTTAAAGTTACTATTATAGATATTATAGTACTCTAGTAATAGTATATTATTATATATTATTTATTAAGGTTAATAATAAAGCCTTCAGGCCTGATAATATCTATACTAAATAGTATACCCAGCTCTAAATTATTTATAATATATAATTTAGTATAGATCTATACTAAAATTAGTTTTCTATTTATAGTTATAGTAGAGAAGTAGATAGAGAATATAGTATACGCAGAGGAATCGTATAAATTATTACCTAGACCTCTTAGTTTAAGTAGATTACCTTTTAAAAGATATACTTTTATATAAGAAATATATTTTATTAAGAATAAGTAGTTAACTAGTATAACTATAGTTCTAGTATTAGGTATAATAGTTGCTAATTCCCTATTAGGTGTAAATTTAGCTTATATATAAGCGTATTACCAGCATTTCTATTCTATCCCTAAATCGTATTTAGAGGTATTAGTTAATACTATAATATTATAATTAGAGCGGCGCTTACTATTAATAATATTATTATATTTACTAGCTTTAATATAATTATTAAAATAATAAAGAGTAATAGTTAGTTCTATAGTAGCTCGGGTAGAGCCTAGAGCGATCTAGAACTTACTCTATATAATACCTATTAGTTTTTTAGAAAGAAGTAGGCTCTATTAGATTAGGTATAGAGGTTACTAGTTTTAGTACTAATAGTTCCGTTAAATACTATAGTTCTATTACTAGTATTACTAGGAAGTATAGTATTTATAATACTATATCTTATAGCCTTTAGATGTTTATATAGCTAGCTATTTAATAAGAAAGTATCTCTATATATATAATATTATTTTAGTAGTAGAGACGGATTACCGTCTCTTATAGTAAGGCTAATAAATAATAGCTTTACTATAGTAAAGCCCGCGAAAACGTGTAGAATAGATCTATTATTATTATAGACTAGTATAGGAAAATCGATTTCTTCTATATCGTCGTAAGATATAGTTCTAACATCTCCGCTGGGTATATTCTTAAGCGGTAAAACTTCTCGGGGTAAATCTTTCTATAGGTACTTATTATTATTATTAACGTCTTTAATACTAATTAGATATACTCCTTATAGTTTATTAAATTAGCCTTTTTACTAGTAGCCGCTATTTCTAGTATTTCTACTATAGTTATTTAAGTTACTTATATATAGTATAGTATTTCTTTACTAGTCTAAAGAAGTCGCCTAAAAACCTTATAGATATATATTATCTAGTCTCTAGTTTACTAATATTTAGTTTTCTTTTATAGTAAACTACGCTTAGTTAGATTAAGTTTAATAGTAATTAATTTAATAGGAGTTTCTACTAGTAATTTAACCTTATTAAATAGAGCTACTATACGCGGGTTAGGTATTAGAATAATTCTAAATCTCTTATACGTATTCGGTTATTCGATTTAGTATACTATATATACTAGAGTAGTAATTTAGAAAATTATTATACCTATCTTATCTTTTAAATTAGACTTTAGTCTACTAGACTCTTTCCCGCTATTTAAGAACTTAAAGAAACTTATCTAAACGTATATTTAGGTCTTCTATAAGATTATTAATAGTAAGCTAAAAGCTTAAATCTAATTTACTATAGATTATAGCAATCTATTTTCAGGTATTACTTAACTTATTATAGCTAGTATCTTTTAAATTTCGTACTATATTTATTATAAAGGTAGTAATCTGCTTATTATCTATTAATTTACGCATGCTGAACCTTTCGTTCTATAAGTTCTTATATACTTCTAAGAGCGGTTTCTTATAGCACTTTATTAGAAGTGCTTTCTAATTATCGACGCTGTATCTACTATAGAAGTATTCTTTAGTACTAGTAGAGAGCTAAACGTTATACTATATTTATATACTTCTTTTAAGATACTTTTAAAGATTAGTATAGATAACGTAGTTAAGATAAGTAATAATAGCGGCCTCTATAGATTTAATAAAATTGTAAAGGTACTTATAATAGGTTTTACCTTAAAGTATAGTAATACCGTTTATATTTACGCTCTATAGCTCTAGATTAAAATAACTAATATTATCGGGTTTAAATTTTACATCTCCTCCTATATATTTTACCTATATTAGCTCTTACTATATCTCTATATCTATTAGAAAGGTAGTATAGTATCTATTACTAATATAGAAGTCTAGTATACCTCGCCTCGAGAGAGGGGTAGTAGAGGGACGCCTTTTACCTATAGGTGCTAGTTGTTCCCATTCTACTTCTACTAATACTCTTAATAGTTCTCTATAGAGCAGCTCTAGCGGGTAATATAGTTTATCTCTTTATTAGGGTAATTAAGGTCTAGAATTAATTTCCCGCTATTATAGTTTATACTTAACTAAAGGCTCTAGTCTATAGTTATTATAAACACAGAACGCTAAGAGGTACTACCTTTATAACTAGGGCTCGATCCAATATTAGCTACTATAGAAGTTAGCTTAGACGAGGACTGATAAGGTACTAACAGGCAGAAGCATATTAGGGACCAGTTATTAGATAGTAAGTAGTAGGACTGCGGGAACTAGGGAGATAATTAGTTGGATAATAAAGTATAGTACAACCTATATACGTAACTATAGTAGAAGTATTAGGTATAGCAGGACGAACCTGATAGACCTAATAGACCTAATAAGCTAGGCTTAGTAGTCTTAAACTTAACTATATAAGATAAGAGATCTTTTTACTTAGATTAAATCCTTTGTAGTTATTCTCGCAGATTTATCTCGTTACTCTATTAGACTTCTAAATATACTTGTTACATTCGAAGAACCGGCGAACCTAATACTCTCTCTTTACTAAAGCTATTACCTCTAACTAACCTAATATAAATAAGGCCCTAGCGCGTGTACGACTGCAACAGCGGTCGTTATATATACTAGTAGTATATAAGTTAGTAATATAATAACTACCTAATATTAAGAGAATAGAAACTATTTAAAGATGTCTACTACATCGTAAAGTTAAGTTATAATAACTTAAAGGCTGTAAGCCCTAGAAGAAGCTATAGTATAGAAAGTATAGAAATAGGAGACCTATATCGTATAGATGTAACACGAGCTAGCTGCAGCTAAAGTCGACCTAGCTAAAGCTAAATAATAAGTATAAGCTAAGATAGCTTTACTAAAAAAGTTTAATAGTAAGAAAGAATATATTAACCCTTTCCTTATATTAATAAAGCTATACTTTAGGTTTAACAGTACAACCTTCTTCCTAGATAAGGATAAGATCTTAGCTATAATAATAAATATAGAAGAGATACTACTAGTATAAGCTAAACTATTTATAGCAGATTAGCTAGAGAATAGAGGCAATATAAAGAAGACTAGAGAATCTATAGATGAACTCTTTAAGAGCTGGAAAGAATTTAAGAATAAGATCCGAAATATCTTTAGAGAAGTAGACGTAGAATAGAAAGTGTAAAGGAAGCTACTAAGGTTAACCTAGACTAAAAAGATAACGGATTATACTATAGAATTCTAGAGACTTAGTACTAGACTAGAATAGGATAATAGTATATTAGCAGGAATCTTCTATAAAGGTCTTAAGGACAAGGTTAAGGATGACCTAACTAGAGAAGAAAGGCTAATAGAACTATTAGAAATAATCGAATTAGTAGTTAGGATTAACAACCGTTAGTATAAATAAGAGATAGAGAAAAGATCTCAGCTGTAGATATTCGTGCTAGTAAAAAAGGAAAGTAAAATAGCGCTATAGGACGGTAATCTAATAGTCTTTAGAAAAGTTAAAAAGGACAAGGGAAAGAACTACCAACGATTAAGGATGAGTAATCTTAAGAAAGAAAGGCTTAAGGAGGGAGCGTGCCTTCTATATAGATAGAAAGAGTACTATATAAAAGAATATCTAAGTAAGAAGAAGAAAGCCTAAATAATAACTGCGTAACCTACTAATAGATACTAACAACTAATAAGGTATTAGATATATTATATAGATAATAGATGCGAGATATACCGTTTAGTAAAAGAAGGAAGCAATTATTAGCTACAGCTAAAAAGGGGAGCAGTAGTTATCAGATATATAGAGTATCTACTAGGAGTACTAAGACTCGATAGTACGATAATCCTAGAAAGAATAAAGCAAAAAAAGTGCTAGATCTATAATAAAATATACTAGATAAAGTTATACTCTTAAGAATACTAGAACGTTCTGTTCGAAGAAGCAACGTTTCGAGACAGCTAGAACGTACTAGAAGCTACAGTAAAATTAGTAGGAAAAGTTACAAACGAAGAAATATTCGAGTATATATAAGAGATATACTAAAGCTACTCTATAGAACTAGTAAAAGGTAAGAAAGGGAAATATATACTACCCTATAAGAACAGCTGTAAAAAAGATTAGGCTAGCTATTATTAGGATAATTACTGAATATATAAGGGTATTAAGGTAAAGCTAGAAGTATAGCTAAGAATAGATATGTAATTATTGCTAAAAATCTTACTATCTTAAGATAAAATAGAAGATTATATAGAAAACGGGTACTATTAGATTTATAGAAGTCTAATTTACCTTAGAATAGAGTATCTATACCGGTTTAGTAAAATTGTTGTAGAAGCCGAAGAGCTAAAGAAGGTAGTCTTAGAGGTAAGGGAGATATAAGGAGATATTAGAGGACGATTTAATATTACAGCTTATAAGATAATAGGAGTAAGTATACTTAAGAAGGAAGAACGTTCTAAAGATAATATATATTTAGAGGAATATAAAGCGCTAAACTGGAAATAATATATAGTTAGATACTAGTACTACTAAAATATATTTAGGGTACTTAGATAGTAAAGATTAAATAAAGACCACCGACTAATTAAATAGTAATAGTATTTCTTAGGATAGAAGTATAAAATATATAGTAAGTAAGTAAAGGCTACTCACGCTTAAGAATTATAGATAAGGTATAGTATAGATAGATATCTACTATATAGAGGAGAAAAGGAGAAGGTAGGATTCTTCCCACCTTAATTAAAAAACTAAACAGCCCTTAAGGCGATAGTTATATTAAGGAACTGGGTAGGAAAACTGTTAGAAGGGTTACTAGTATAGTACTTTTATATATAGTATTCTAAATAGAGTTTAATAAGAGGAAGCTTAGAATACTACTTAATAGTAGAGCTTTAGACACGTTTATATCAGCGTAATAGGTTTACGAGAATAATATAGAGTAGAGGGAAAAAGTAGTACCTTATATAATACACCTAGCAGATAATAAGCTAATAAACTATAGCGGAGGAGTTGTACTAATAGAAACTAAGAAGCGAGCGCTTAACGTTATAGGATATACTAATATAAGGAGTATTAATGTTATAAACCTAGGAAAATTTAATATATTACTAGATATAGACTAGCTAGCTAAATATAATCCTAGAGTAGATTAGTAGTAAGGGATAGTTTATAAGTTATAAAGCTAATCTAAGATAGAATGGGTAGTAAGATAGTATAAGGTAAGGCGTTCTTCGGGTCTACAGTTAATATAGAGAGTATTAGCAGCTATAATAGCAAGATATCTTAAGAAGATAAAATAGATACTAGGTATTATTATAGTTTGAAAAGTATATAAGGAATTATAGAACAATAGTATACTTTAAGAAATCTAAGAGGATTATAGCGAATTTGCAGGGCTATATAAAGAAGTAGAGAATAGAGGGTTATCTAAGTATAAGGAATACGACTATAAAATTATTATCGAGGATAAAAAGAAGCTAAAACCTAGTCTAATATATAACTTAAACTAAGAATAAAAAGAAGAACTTAAGAAGTACATCTAAAAGAATTTAGTAAGAGGGTATATACAACTAAACCAGAGTAAAATAGTATTACTAATATTATTCGTACCTAAGAAAAACGGTAAACTAAGGTTATATATAGACTATAAACAGCTAAATAATATAACTAAGAAAAATAGATATCTGTTACCTAGAATAATAGAACTTATAAGTTGATTATAAGGAGCTAAGTAGTTCACAAAGTTTAATATAAAAGAAGGATACTACCGAATTTGGATAAAGGAGGGCTATAAATAGAAAACAGTATTTAAGATAAGAGAAGGTCTCTTTAAATACCTAGTAATACTATTTAGACTTATAAATATACTAGTAACCTTCTAAGTAGTTATAAATAATATATTAAGGGAATACTTAGATGTATTTATAATAGTATACCTAGATAATATTCTAGTCTATATAAATAGATTGCTAAGAGAGTATAAAGAGCATATTAGAAAAGTACTAGTAAAACTATAAGAGTATAAGTTACTTATAACTCTAGAGAAATACGAGTTTTATAAAATAGAAACAGGATTTCTAGAGTTCCAGATATCTAGAGACGGTATTAAGATAGAATAAGAAAAGGTTAAAGTAATACTAGAATAGCTAGTATCTACTTTAGTTAAATAAGTTTAATCTTTCCTAGACTTCGCGAATTTCTACAGGAAATTTATAAGCGGGTACTCTAGAGTAGTAGTACCCTTAATAGAGATTACTAAGAAAGAAAAGGGGTTTAAGTAATAAGAAGCGCAGTAAAAAGCCTTTAAAAAACTAAAAGCTTACTTTACCTTAATATTAATATTAAGGATGCTAGATTTAGAGAAGTAATTCTAAGTAGAAACCGACGCTTTAAATAAAGTAATAGGCGCTTACTTAAGTTAGTAAGATAAAGACGGAAAGTAGAGGCTACAAGCCTACTTTTCAAGAAAAATAAAACTAGAAGAACTTAACTACGATATATATAATAAGGAACTGTTAGTAATAGTTAAAGCGTTAAAAGAATAGCGAGTATATCTAGTAGGAACTAAATACCTATTCAAAGTTTAGATAGATTATAAAAACCTTATATACTTTATAATAATAAAGAAACTTATAAGAAGATAAATACGATAGGTAGAACAGTTAGTAGACTACAACTTTAGAATAACATACTAGAAAGGGTTAGAAAATACAGCCGCAGATGTACTAAGTTGTAAAGCTAACTATATAACTAAAGAAAAGTATAAAAGAGATATAATTCTAAAATAAGAATTAGATAGATCTCTTATATATAATTACCTATAAGTCGCCTAAGTTATAAAACTAACTATATTAGAGTAAACCTAGTAATAGAAGTTAAGAGATATATAGATAGTAGAGCGATATCTAATAAGTAGTAATAAAATAAAAGCAATTAAAAACGCAACTTAGAAACAACTATATATATACCTATATATATGAAAGTAGATAATAAAAGAATTATATAAATCGCTAGAATAGGGGTATTTAGGAGTAGTAGAAATAGAGCGAAGGCTAAGGAAGAGCTTTACCCTTACTAACGTAAGAAAGAAAGTATAAGATATACTAAATAAGTGTTTAGAATGCGGAAAGAATAAGGCTATAAAGTATAGGCCTTATAAATTCTTACAGCTATTAGAAGCACCTAAAGGACTATAAGAATAGATTATAATCGACTTTGTAACTAAGTTACTAGAGTTAGTAAAACTAGGGTTAGGAAGAAGATATAATATAATTATAAACGTAGTAGATCGGTTAATAAAATATACGCACTTTAGACTAGTATTAGAAACTATAATAGTACCTAAACTAGCGTACAAGTTGTTATATATAGTATTTATAGAATATAAAGTCCTGAAATATATTACTTTAGATAGAGACAAGTTATTTACATCTAAATACTAGTAAGAATAGATAGAGAAGATAGAAATCTAATAATAGATATTAACTAGCTTCTATCTATAGATAGACGGTTAGATAAAACGAGTTAACTAAAGCTTAGAAATATATTTAAGAATATACGTTAATAAATAATAAAATAATTAGGTCGAATTGTTACCTATAGTATAGATAGCCTATAATAAAGTAACCTAAAGTATAATAGGGACTATACCCTTTAAAGTTAACTATAAATAAAAAGCTGTTATATATTAGGAATAGAATAAGAAAGAGTCTCCAGTTCTACTAGTAGATTAAAAAGCTAGAGAAATAAAAGAAATCTATAATTAGCTTAGGGAAAAGATTTAGTTAAGAAACCTTAAAATAGTAGAATAAGCTAATAAGCTAAGGGTTAAGGGATTAACCTTTAAAAAGAAGGGTAAAGTTTTCCTGTTAATAAAAAACTTAAAGACTAAGAGGCCTATAAAGAAGCTGGATTATAAGAGAATAGGACTATTTCTAATTAAAGAATAGGTCGGACCTATAGATTTTAAACTAAAGCTATTAGGAAATATAAAAATATACCCAGTATTTCACAAATTAAAACTAGAACTAGCACTAGACGATATACTACTATAAGAAACTATTAATATAGAACTAGAATAGGAATATAAAGTAGAATATATACTAGTAAGGAAATAGTTCGGACATTAGTAGAAATATCTAGTAAAGTAGGAAGGATACTTATAAGAGAAAAGTTTATAAGAACTAGTATAGAATCTAACCAACTGCATTATAAAGCTAAAGGAGTTTTACTAGAAGGCTAGAATAACAGGTTATTAAGTAGAGTCTAGTTAGGAAGTAATAGTAGTAGTAATATAGAAGGAGCCTCTTATACAGAACTTAAATTAATAGTAGAGGGCGCCTCGGATATAGTAGACCTCCTCTCCTCTTCCTCTAACTTCTCTTACTCTTCTATTAACTTTACCTCTCGTTTACTAAGATTGAGACTATACTCTTCTAAAGAATAAACGCGCTTCTTAGTACGTTTTAGATAAGAAAGAGCCGCTTAATAGTAACGTGCGGATTCCTCTAGGCGACAAATCCTCTCTTCCTTAATAACTACAAAATCTCGATAGGCAGAGGTAAACTCTTTACAGGCCTTTAATATATTTGCTAGAAAACGGCGAAGGGTACCCTTAGTTAAAGAAAGATTGTAGGACAAACCCTAAGAAAAATACTCTCTATATATAGAAGAAAGAGTAGTATTACTATAGTAGTTACAGTTTATAAACTAACAGTTTAAACAATAGTAAGGCGGATCTATTATAATATCTAATAAAAGAATTAAGAAACTAGTACGGTAATTATAAGTAGAGGTATTCTCGCGTTAAACCTTTAGTATAGTAGGAAGGGAAAAGAAAGAAGAATAGGGCTATACTCGCGAGTTAAGTAGGACCTACTAGAATATATAAAGTACTAACCCCGGAATAGGAAAATATAGACGCGGCCTTATAGTATACCTATACTAAGTATATTAGAAGCTGGGATAAGCTGCTAATAATAGTAAGATACTATATCTAGACGGAATAGGTAAGGTAATAGATTAAGAAGCTTTGGAATAAACCTATAGAGGGAAGAGTAGGTATTATAAATATAGAACGCTAAGAGGTACTGCCTCTATAGCTAGGGCTTAATCTAATATTAGCTACTATAGAAGTCGGTTTAGACAAGGACTAATAAAGTACTAATAGGTAGAAATATATTAGGGACTAGTTATCGGACAGTAAGTAGTAGGACTACGGGAACTAGGGAGATAATTAGTTAGATAATAAAGTATAGTATAACCTATATATATAACTATAGCAGAAGTATTAGGTATAATAGGACGAACCTAATAGACCTAATAGACCTAATAAGCTAGGCTTAATAGTCTTAGACTTAGCTATATAAGATAGAAGATCTTCTTACTTAGATTAAATCCTTTATAGTTATTCTCGCAGATTTATCTTATTACTCTATTAGACTTCTAAATATACTTATTACATTTGAAGAACCAGCGAACCTAATACTCTCTCTTTACTAAAGCTATTACCTCTAACCAATCTAACGTAAATAAGGCCCTAGCGTATATACAACTGCAACGGCAGTCGTTATATATACTAGCAGTATATAGGTTAGTAACAATAGTATTAACACAGGGGCTTATTTCGAGCGGAAACTTCTAAACTATATTCTTAATATAGGAGGTAGAATTTATCGCGAGATTTCTAATAGAGGGGTTAAAGCTTATTATAAGGCTTATTATAAAGTTCTCGAGTTCTATTATAAGTATATATAATAGGTAGCTGTTATAGAATATAATAGTTATTAGTAGGTTATAGGTAAATATTGCGAAAATATCTATTATTATTTTAAATAGGGTTAATAAATTCTAGCCTATAATACTTGTTATTAGCTAGAAGAGGTAGTATCTAATATATAGCTATATAACGTACGGGAGCGGACTATATAGTTTATCTTTAATTATCGCTTTTATATCTATATCTATAGAAGGCGGGGTTTTTATTTTAATAATCGTTTTATAGTAGGTAGTAGAGGTCTTCTAGATAGGAGAGGCGTACTAGCTACTTATAATAGGAGGTAGCCTTATCTCTAATAATATATAAATATCTCGGCTGGCGGCTAGTTAAGGGCTAATATATAGGTAGTTTGCTAGTATAGTTAGTAGGTAGAGAGAGACTAGAACTAGATTACTATAATAAGTTTTTATTTTAGCGGTCTTTATAAGGTAAGAGTACCTATTATTAATATAATACCTAAAGGTTCTCTTAAATGTTATTTAAAGTATCTTATAAAAGAAGCTAGTAGATATTATTTTAAACGTTATTTAGAATATCTATTATAAATACCTAGATAGAAAATTAAAGCTCTCTTTATAGGACTATTCTAATATTATAGAAATAGTCCTTAAGAGTTTTATACTATTATAGTAGGAATATATTAAGGTTTCTACTACTACTACTATTTAGATTTTACTAGTAGAAAGACCCTAAAATATAGCGTTAAAAGGGCCTTAAGAGAGTAGACGCGGGTTATTTTCCTATATAAACTTCCGCTTTTTATTATTCTTTAATCTTCTATTACTCCTTAAAGTTATTTTACTCTAGTATATTTAGTTGTACTAGTGCTAGAACTAGTATATAGGTCGATTCTCTAAAAGTACTAAGCATATTTATATTAAAAGATTCGTCTCTATATTTAGGCTAGTAGCCTTTAAAATATACTCTAGTTATTTTTTTAGTATTTCTAGAGGCTTTACAGAATCCTAATATAAGTATTAGATTATAAGAGCGCTATTAACTACTCTTACCACTTTTACCTATAGTTTCTAGTAATAGTAAATCTCGTTCTATAGTAGTATACGTAGCTATTTCTCTATTCTTCCTTAGGTTTCGCTTATATTTCCTCTTACTAGTCTTCTATTTAAGCGAATTAGAGGTTGAATCTTAGATAGTACTAGACTATAATTCGCCTACTACAATCCGCTTAGATACTAGTAATAAGTAGCTACTAAAGAGGTAAGTAAAGGATAGTTAAGATTATAAGATATATCTTAGTTTACTTACTAGGCAGCTTTTTAGGATCGATTTTAATAAGTATCTAAAAGCTGCGCCTACTAGTAGTTATTTAAATAGTAACTATAAATATAGTCGGAGCTAGCGCTCTTAAAGCCTTAGTATATTTAAGTTAAAAAGGAGTTAGAAAGCTCCGTTTATCTAGTTACGATAGGCTTATATATAGGCTAATTACTAGGTCCTTATAATAAATTCTATAATAATACTATAAACTATTTTAATAGTAGAAAATCTATTAACTTTAATATTCTAGTAAAATAGATAGCTAAGTTTAGAGCTTTCTTCTTTACTAGAACGTCTGTATAATACGGCTTCCACTTCCTTAAGGGCGGTAAGAGGGCTATATAGGTTAAAGACTACTCTAATTCGTTTCTACTCTAATAGTTAAATAATCTATTAATATACAGGTCCTTTAGATATAAATATTACTAGTTAGTAGGCTGTCTAGAATATTCTTAATAATAGTATAGGAGGAAAGAGTTCTTCTTTAGGTAGGCTTTCGCCTTTAGGCTCCCTTATAAAAGTATATTCTATACGTTCCTCTTCTACTAGGTTAATAATAGTTTAATATAGAAGAGGTAAGATAAGAAATCGCTGATTTATAGGTAATATAATAGAACTCTCTACTTAGATCTTTATATTATATAGGGATTCGCCGGAATTCTTAGAGTACTAAGTTTTCAATTATATAGTATAATAGCGATCGATTATTATTTAGAAGAAAGGGGTATTTTTCTAACTTCCGATTTCTAGAGAGGATACTTACTAGTAGGAAAACTACTAGCGTAGTATTTGTTAATAATATACTAGTATAACTTCTATTTAGTATAGATAGGTTTAGAGAGCGTTATTAGAGTTTACTAGTTAAGGGGGACTATATACTTAATCTGTTCTTATAGGTTAGTATAATATAATATAGGGGGAGCTTAACCTTATTATAACTCCGCTAGTATATAGTTAGCTAGTAGAGGGCTGATCGTAGCAGAAACGTAACCGACTAAGGGAAGACGTCTACTTCTACTAATAGAATTCTTAATAGTAGCAGTATTTCTTTACAATAAATAATTAAATCTTTAGTTGTTACTTAAATTACTATAACGTATAGTACAAGCGAGCTAATTACCTAAGTAAGCTAATTATAATGCTAAGACTATACTAAAATCGCGACTACTTTTCGCAAAATATTATACTTTCTTATATTCTATCGTACTATATAGTATAGAAGCCTATTCTTCTATATCTATAGCATCATTTTTATACGTCCGCGAGTTATACCCAGCCTCGCTGTACTACCTATAGCGCCTTTAAGTTGGCTGGTCTCTATTAACGCGCGCCTTCTTCCTACTTTTCTTCCTATTAATACGAGCGCTAAACTCTTTTAGAGTAGTTAATTAAGCGCCTTCTTTAATTATTAGGTTGCCTTCCTTCTATATACACTTTCTTTTATATAATTAATGTTATATAGCAGCCTTATTAGCTACTTAAAGCTTAGTAACCTAAGCGCGTAATAGTACATTTTTATATATTATATATACAGCACCCTTTATAAACTGTTTAAACGCCTCTACTATTAAAATAGGTAAGCTATCTAGATACTTTTAAACTCTTAATCGAACGTACGTAGATTAAAACCCAAATTCGATAGGATTACTTAGTATTTTTAACTTCTAAGGGGTATCTTTAACTATAGAAGATATTAGTATATACAGTCGAACTTCGAACTTTAATAGTATTATATCTAAGTTGAATAGAACTAGGCTAGCACCTTAAAAGCTACTTAAGATATTGCTCTTTATAATTGCTGCGTTAAAAGCTGCTTTAAAGTAGAGTAAGAACTCGATTTTTATAATATAGTTGATATAACCGCATATTAGCTACTCGACTTAGTACCCGTACGCAGTTTTTAAAGGCGAGAAACAACCTATATCTAGTAGCTGTAGTAGGTGTAATAAATGTAGAGGTATATAGAAAGTAATAATATTCTTTTCCTTGTAAAGCTGCCTGAATTTAAGCGAGTTATAGCTTTTATAGCTGTCGAGAATTAGCAATTAATACGTACTAATAGTACAATCCTTTATATACGCGTTAAAGTACTTTAACTACTTAATACTAATATTATTTATCGTCCAGCTGTTATTAGTAACCTGTATAGCCCAGGTTGGTAGAATATTATCTTCTTTATACTATATAGAGAGGTAGTAGATACCTATAAAGATAATAAAAGGTAGTATTATCTATTCTATCGCGTTAATACTCTAGATAACTATAGTCTACTCGCGATTATCTAGCTGGAGCTGCTTTAGCTAATTCTGTCTTTCAGAGCTAGTAACTACTACTTCTATTAATATTACACCTATTATAAAGTTTAATTTGTTAAAGTTATATATATTTTTATTAATAATACTATACTTAGCTTTTATATTTTATATAAGGTAGAACCAGCCTCTTATAACTTTAGAATCCTTATATTTAGCTCTTAAATAGTCGTACTTTTAATTAAATTTAACCTTAAGCTTAAGCGTATATTTAATAAAGTTCTCTACCTAGTTCTTTCTAACCTAGCTAGTAGAGTACGCAGCTAGCAGTAAATTAGCTATATCTTAAATAGTAGTAAGCTGCGGCGGAAATCCTCTTATATCTAGATCTAGTATATACTGAATAATCACCTACTCCTTAGTCTTATTAAGCTTTATTAAATTAGGCCGGCAATTATATTATAGAGCTATTTCTCGCCTTTATATACTAAATATACTTTAGGAGATATTATAGATTAATATAACGCGACGTATAGTTGGTATCACGTCTTATTAAAGAGTTTAAAGTATAAGCTATATTCTAGCTTCTTTCTAAATTAATTCTACAGTTGTTAGTTATAGTATAATATTATAAAGTATAATTATCGCGATTTTAGTAGAGTTTTAACATTATAATCAGCTCGTTTAGGTAATCAGCTCGCTTATACTATATGTTAGAGAATACCTACGTATTAGAAAATTACTAAAGGGATATAGTTAATACTTTTTAATAGTAGATTTAATATTACTATAATTGTAGAATCGTATTAAAATTTAGAATAGAGAATAGTACTTAAAAAGACCAGTCTAGTTAACAAACAAAGTTTAACTACTAGCTTAATATAGTTTAGTATAAAGATATAGATTAAAGAAGTATTATTTTATTATCTTCTTCTCTAGCGCTTAAGCTACCCTATATAGTATTACTACTAAGCCCGCTAGTTAGTAGTAGGTTCTATACTATCTATCTTCTTTATCTTCTATCTGCGGATATATAATTAGCTAATAAGTTTCTTAGAAACTTTAACGGTAAATTGATAGAGTATTAATTATAAGATACTAGATTTATATTAATATTAATATAACTATAATAAAACGCTATAATAAAGAATAGTAGGAATATTATAATATTATAGGTATATAAGGAGTTAGGGTTAACGATTAAGAGTATCTAGCTATAAATTATATTTGTAGACTACTACTACTACTACTACTAATATATATAAAACTCTAGTAAAATAGTAGTATATTATACTATTATATTAAGTATTTATTTTTAGAAATAATAGGTTTTATTACTAAATAGTATACTAATACTATACTCCTAATAGTATATAGAAGTCTACTATAATATATCGCAGAATACTATAGTCTAGAAAATATTATAAAGTATAGTAAATTACTATTATATATTATAAAATACAGTTAATTACTATTATTTAACGTACTATAATATACTATAAAATACTATAGTATACTACCCAGAATCTAATAACTACTCTAGTCTATTTTACGATATACTACTATAGTCTATAATATAGTATAATATACTACCCTAGTTAATTAAGTTTATATATATAGGGAAGTAGTATAAATAAAATTTATATAGTGTTAGAGAAGTATATTAGATTTTCTTCTACTAACTACTAGTAGTAAGAGTTAAACTAATCCTTATTTATTAAAGTTAGTTATATCTTTATCTAAAAAGCTCTTAAAAGTACTATTTAACTTCTTACTTAATATCTTATACTTATTCTTATATTATATAAGCTCAGCCTTAATTTTAAAGTTATTATTAACCTCCTCTTCGCACTTATTACTTTTAATGCCCTTAATATAGGGAAAGTTTAAATTAAGAAGAAGATTATTATCGAATTAATTATATACTAATAGAGGCTCTTAATATTTAGGATAGTAATTAATATATATCTATAATAAATAGATATAATAAAAAATATAATAAACTTACTTCTACTCTAATTCTAAAACTATAGCTAACTCTTCTTTAGATAGTCCCTTAACAAACTCTTACTATTTATTTTAAGCATCCTTACTTTTAAAGCTATTATTTTATAGTTTAAGAAAACTATCTTAATATATCTTATATATAACCTTCTACACAGCCCCTCTAGAGCTATATACCCATAATAGACTACAAGCTAATTCTTATATAGTAGATATATCTTTTTTTTAACTAGTAGCCTTTAATAGAACTACTTAGTAATATCTAAGGCTAATCTCTTAGTTAATATACTCCTATTTTAAGTAGATAGCTTTTAACCTTACCTCTAATTAATTATCTATTTACTTATAAGTATATATATATATAATAAATAACTATAATAACTTACTAGACTTATAATTATTAAAGCGCTTCTCTACTATAGTTTTAATAGCTTTATCTAATATCTTTTTTTTTCTTCTTCCTCTAGCGCTATATATTTAGCACTTTTCTGTAGCTACCTTTTCTTAGTACTTTTAGTAGAGCGATTAGTAGTATAAGTACTCTTAATAGCCTTTTTCTTAGTAGTAAGCAATATAGCCTTATCTCTCTATTAGATAGCGCGCTTAATATTGCTAAGTATACCCTTAAAGGGTATTATAAGGTTAGTTAGACGGCATTTTTAAGAACTAGCTTAACCGCATAGTAAAAGAACGTATTTAATTTTATAATTTTCTAACTACTAGCCTTATATTTATAACGATACAAAGAAATCGTTCTACGAAAAGCTTTATATATAACCTTATCCTAAAGCTTTTCGCTTATCTTATCCTACCCCTAGTTCTACCCCTTTTCCCTTCCGTATATAGTTATATACTCCCTTATAAGTAGTTTAGTAGTTCTTCTATATCCTTTTATATAAGGCCTATAGGTGTTAATAGAATTTCTATGTCCCTAAACTCTTACGTACTTCTATATACCTCTAAGTGGATTTATACTATATTTAGACCTATTATCTTACTTATACTATTATATTATATAGAAGAACTTAATACTACTAATAATAGCCTCTTTAATAATATCGTATCGATTGTTTATTTAACTATATCTAAGTCTAAGATATACCTAATTTAGTTTAGATTATAATACTTATATATTATTATATTAAATTATTTAGTTATCTAGATAGGATCTTAGAAACTTTCTATTAATCGAAGCCTTTAAGTTTAGAACTTCCTATCCCCTATAATTAGGATTACTTTTAGAAAAGCCGCATAGAGTACGTTTAGGTAGAAACTTAAAGACTACTAATAACCTATTAGAATCGGAGGTAACTGCTAATATCTGACTATAATTTACCTTCTAATTCCTATACTAGAACTAATATACGCGTAAGTTATAGTAAGAGTAAGCTTCTATCTACGCGTGTAGAACAACTATTACCTCCTATAGGGGGCCCTGCGATAGGCAGACCCCTTTCTATAGAGCCTATAATAAAGAACCTATTTAATTTAGAGGGAAATTAGAGTAAACTAATTTTTAAGGAATAAATTGTAATTTTATAAGAGAAGATCGCACGCTTAATATAATAGAGAACTGTTAGTCTTAATTAACCTCTATAAACTACCGAATTAGAACTAATAATATATTAAGAAACTTTTACAACTCCTCTAGTAAGAAACCTTTTAGCTACCCTTAAGCCCCCTTAAGTCTACTTTACTAAATATACGCTTAAGATTAAAAGCTTTATAGATAGTAGTAAACCTATATTTAAATAATAGTAAGCCTTAATTCTAGACTAACTTAAGATTAATATAGATTACTATCGGATAGAGTATATATATATAGTATTAGTATAAGAATATACTTCTAGTACTGCGAAAGGGTATTTAGAACTAAAATATCTAGCTAAATTAGACTAGTATTAGTTTAAGAATATTAAAGAAATAATTTTACTTCTATAATTATATTTTATTATAGGTAATAAAGAGATAGAGGCGTGATAGGCGTTTTAGATCCTAAGAATAAATAAGAGAGAAGTGTTCCCAACTTTTAAAGCTCGCTTTATTAGTACAGCTATTAGGAGATCCGTATCCTAATCTAAGTAGTTCTTCTACCTATAGGATAAGATTCTCCCCAGCCTAAAGATATTAAACCTTAGCTTTAAGCTTATATAGAAAGGCTCCTTTAATACTATAGTTGCCTACTTAACAGCCTATAATATAGAAAAGAGAAGTATTCCTAGCCTTTTAAAACGAACTGCTAGCTTATAGGTTATAGCTAAAATAAATTTAGATTAGTACTAGAAGGTTTCTAAGAGTTTATCTAAGGTAACCTATAATCTAATACCACCTTAATCTACTCTAGTATTAATACCTTATTCTACTATAATTACTTTCTAATAACCTAGTAAAACTCTTACATCTGAAAGATATATAACTCTAGATAATTACTATAATTATAGTAAACTAGAATACTTTATAAATACATATATAGTTCTTAAAATATAAGAGATAGAGGTTAAATAAAAGGAGATTAAGGAAGAAGAGTTTCTAGATGTAAATAAGTACTACCTAGATAGTTCTTAGGTAGGAAATAGAGACGCCTAGAAAAACTCTCTATCCTAGGCTTAAGTAAGTAAAACTTATTAAATATTAATTTATTATATTTGTTTAGAGGAAAGTACTTTTAAATTCCTACCGTTTTATATTTAAAAGACGTTAGTATATAATAGGCTGGTAAATAGGGTATATAGTACCTTACCTAGGTTAAGGTTAGGTTCGGGGTTCTTGGCGCTGGGGTTAGAGTTAAGGTAGGGTTCTTAGCGCTGGGGTATAGGTTAGGTAGGGGTTCTTGGCATTAAGGTTGAGGTTAGGGTAGGGTTCTTGGCGCTGGGGTATAAGGTTAAGGTAGGGGTACCCTATAGGGTTCCTCTATAATTACAGGAAATAATTATATATTATATATTTATTATATATTATATATTATATATTTATTATATATTATATATCAAATATTTATTACTGTAAATTATTACAGTAGAGAACCAGTTTCATTTAAAGTAGCCTTTTCTGAGCCTAAGACTACCTAGGGATTATAACTCTAATCTAATAGAAGACTAAACTTCTTATAGTATCACTTTACTAAATATGTATTCTTATTTTAGATAGTAACCCGCTTTACGTGAATTGCGTTTACATTATAGTCTAGTATAGTTAGTATTATACAGTATAAATTATATAAAAAATAACATACCTTTAAAGAACCTAATAAGAAAAGCCTTAGTAGATTCTTAGAGAGCCTCAATTGCGCTCTGTTGCCAACGCATCTTACTACTATAAGTATCCTCCCGAACTACGGTAGTAATTTCACAGATTAGCCGCGAAAAAGGGAGCTTTCGAAGGAGGAGTTCAGTACTCTTCTAATATTATTTAATCTGTCGAAGTGCGACGGCTATATCCTATTAGTATATAACTGTAATAAAAACCTATAATAACTTACTCCTAGGGTAATAGCGACGCTTTACTAGCGCAGGCTTTACTAGTGCAGGTATCTTACAAGCTAATTTAGCGGCGAGCTACTTTTGGGGAAACTTACCACCTGTTAGAACGATTTTAGATTGTGCTGTTCCTTAAGTGCAAGACATTACGTGTTGATAGTAGTAGAGTAGAGTGGTTGACGTCGATAATTAAGGTTGGTAGTATGAAGCTAAGTTGAGGTTCGTTAATAGATACCCAAAATGTAAATATAGATGCTAAGACACGCACGTGCTAAGAGCTAGTACCGAATTAGGATTATAAAGTAAAGCTAATAAGGTGTTTAGATGTGTATTATAAGAATACTGTGATAAAAAACTGTAATAACTTACTATCTTATAGAACCAGCAGTACGCTTTTCAGTAATAGTTTTTTATACTAAACCGACTAATATTTTATATTTATTTAGATGTGTATATATTTTATTATTATTTCTATCTAATCTATACTAGTAGGTGGCACGTGCGCTCGTCGCGTCGAGCCTAACATCCTACCACAACTCTTCTTCCTACTATACTCTCATTAGTGCAACCCTAAATCTTCGATTTATTATATACTTTTATTACAGTTCCTATAAAATGTCGACTATTAAAGTAGAGCCTATCAACGACAATTTTCTCGATGGTCCAGATAGCTTACTACTATTAAAGCTACTAGAGCTACCAGTTGGCTTCGACTAAGATGAGTGGGCGAAGTTAACACAGGTAAGTAATTATACTAGTCTTTTATCACAGTTTACTAATGAATATAGGGCTGGCAGTTAGAAGATTATAAAATTAAATACGTCCTTTCGCTACGCGGTTAAGCTGGTTCTTAAAAAGGCCGTCCAACCAACCTTGCAGTACCCTTTAAGGGTATACTTAGCAATACTAAGCGCGCTATCCAATAGAGAGACAAGGCTATGTCGCTTACTGCTAAGGAAAAGGCTATTAAGAGTGCCTATACTGCTAATCGCTCTACTAAGAGTGCTAAGAAGAGGCAGCTACAGAAAAGTGCTGAATATATAGCGCTAGGGGAAGAAGAAAAAAAAAAGATGTTAGATGAAGCTATTAAAGCTATGGCGGAGAAGCGCTTCAACGATTATAAGTCTAGTAAGTTATCACAGTTATTTATCACATATATGTATACTTACAAGTAAATAGGTGATTGGTTAGAGGCAAGGCTAAAGGCTGTCTACTTGAAATGGGAGTATATCGACCAAGAGATTAGCCTTAGACGTCACCAAGCAGTTCTATTAAAGGCTACTAGTCAAGAGAAAGATGCATCTACTACATAAGAATCAGCTCGTGGTCTATTACGGGTATATAGCTCTGGAGGGGCTGTGCAGAAGGTTATGCATAAGATATACTAAGATAGCCTTCTTAAGCTATAAAATAATAGCTTTAAAAGCAAGGATGCTTAAAATAAATAGTAAGAGTTCGTTGAGGGACTATCTAAGGAAGAGTTAGCTATAGTCTTAGAGCTAGAGTAGAAGTAAGTTTATTATATTTTTTATCACATCCATTTATTACAGATATATACTAATTACTACCCTAGATATCAAGAGCCTCTATTAGTATATAATCAATTCGATAATGATCTTCTTCTCGATTCGAACTTACCCTATATTAAGGGTATTAAAAGCGATGAGTGCGAAGAGGAGGTTGATAATAACTCTAAAATTGAGGCTGAGCTTGTATAATATAAGGATAAGTATAAGATATTAAGTGAGAAGTTAGATAGTACTTTTGAGGGCTTCTTAGATGAAGATATAACCGACTTTAATAGTTTCTCGGATAATAATACTTTAATAAATAAGGATTAGCTTAGCCCTTACTACTAGTAGTTAGTAGAAGAAAATCTAATATACTTCTCTAATACTATATAAATTTTATTTATACTACTTCCCTATATATATAAACTTAATTAACTAGGGTAGTATGTTGCACTACGTTACAGACTATAGTAGTATATCGCAAAATAGACTAGGGTGGTTATTAGATTCTAGGTAGTATACTATAGTATCTTACAGTATATTGCAGTACGTTAAATAATAGTAATTAACTGTACTTCATAGTATATAACAGTAATTTACTATACTTTATAGTATTTTCTAGACTGCAGCGTTCTGCGATATACTGTAATAGACTCCTATATACTACTAAGAGTATAGTATTAGTATGCCGTTTAGTAATAAAACCTATTATCTCTAAAAATAAATACTTGATACAATAGTGTAACATACTACTGTTTTACTAGGGTTTCATATATATTAGTAGTAGTAGTAGTAGTAGTAGTAGTAGTAGTAGTAGTCTACAAACATAATTCATAGCTAGATACTCTCGATCGTTAACCCTAACTCCTTATATACCCGTAATATTGTAATATTCCTGCTATTCTTTATCACAGCGTTTTATTATAGTTATATTAATACTAATACAAATCTAGCATCTCGCGATCGATGCTCCATCAATTTCCCGTTAAGGTTTCTAAGAAACCTATCAGCTAATTATGTATCCGCGGATAGGAGATGAAGAAGATAGGTAGGGGGCAATAGAGCTTATTAATATATAGATAGCGTGGTGGGAATTAATACTATAGGCTTAGGACCCTTTAAATACACTCGACAAACTAAGGTAGAATTCAGCTACTTATTATAGCAAGATCTAGAGATAATTTAGGGAAGCTGCACAATTTCTAGATGGTTACCTATTTATATTCTATTACTACTACAGCCTTCGACTTATACATCTAAATAAGAATTATAATAGTATAAAGTATCTAACAAATCACCTTAGATCCTAGGCCTGTCTAAGAACTCTAGCTCCTAAGCATAATAGGTTCTATATACCTATAGCTAGGCCTCCCGATAATAAAGATCCGATTATACTACTATACTCTACTAGCGCCTTTAAGTATGAACTAGTCCGTGTTATTATTAATAATAACTAGTCTTTCCGAACAGTAGATTGCCCGTCCTTTCAACGATTCGTTTAGTTCCTCCGACCAGGTACTATATTAATTAGCCGATTTAGTTTTATGGGGCTATTCGAGCATAAGGTTACAGTAGCTTAGTCCTCTCTTTTATATAACCTTAGCTAAAGTATAAAGATATTAATTGCGTTTAATACCTAGTCTATAAAAAACCACCTTAGTTTCCTTGCAGTAAAAGGGTACTATATTAATCAGGACTGGGAGTTCTGCGAGAGACTACTTGATTTTATTCCTATTCGAGGAAGCTATACTAGTACTTCTATAGTAATAGAAGTACTACATATTCTATCAAATATAAACATGCAACGACGATTACTAGCAGCTACCTACGACAACGCTGCTAATAATAGTATACTTATATGTACGATACAAGAGAAACTACGCGAAGACAGTATTAAATAGGACTGCGAGGAGAACACAATTCCATACCTTACTTATATTATCAATCTTATTGTTCAGGAAATCATTTACTATTTTAAACTCGCACCCCCCGAAGAGATAGGAAATAGAGGAACTTTACGGCGACGCGATATAAATGAGATCCGGATATAGATTTCTGTCCTAAATTCTCTTTATAAGGTATAGCTTTTTATTACAGTTAGTTATTACAGTTATTATATACTAATTCCTAGTTAGATTCGAGCTATTTATAAAGCAATCGATCGATCGCCACAGCGCTATAAGCGTTTTATTGCTTTACAGGGCTCCCTACCACCTAAGCACCGGCTGTCTGTAATAAGAGATGTCCCAACTCAATAGAATTCGACATTTAATATATATAACCGAGCAGTAGGCCTTAAGTAATATATTAACGACTAGCTTTAACATGAAATTAACTTAAAGATCCCTACTCGGAGATCTGGTAACAATAAGGACGCCGAGGTAGATTTCTATGATCTCTAGCGACTTCGACTATCTGCTACTAAATAGCACTACTTAATACTAATTGTAGACCTGCTCGGTAATTTTAAAAAGGCAACTGAAGCGCTTAGCGAGAATATAAAGCTTCAGATCTAGTATATTTGGCAAATGTATAATAGGCTCTTCAATTTCCTGGATAATATAAATAGGGATCTAGCTGAAGATGCAGAGAGTAACTCAGATTAGCCAACAGTAGTAAGAGCTGTAGTAGAGAAGGGTCGATCTAAATTGAGTAAATACTACTTAAAAACAGACGCAAAGTGTGGTTACTTATTTAACTATACAACGATCTTGGATCTATCCTAGAAGCTTATAGCATATAAGGTACTTTTATTACAGCTATTTATCACATTAGCTTCTAACTATAACTATAGGACGAGACTTAGGACCCTTAGTATAGGGAAACCTATCGCCAACAATTCCTTGAATATCTTAATCGCTATGATAAGGATATACCAGGCTATGTCTCATCTATAACACCCCGACCTCGACGGGTATAAAGTAATAAGTGGTTTTGTAAACCATCTCTACAACGTTCATCCTCAAGCAGCTCCTTAAGTTTCCTAGGCCAGGATCTAAGTAACGTAGGAGAGGGAGAGGGAGAGGGAGAGGGAGAGTCAGAGGAAGAAGAGAAAGGACCAACTTATCGAGAAGGAGAAAGCTATCTAAGTACACCTCCTATTCGAGGTTGTAACTTT
>ML986600.1:91191-128855 GCA_010094045.1 Lojkania enalia
TTAGGTATAAAAATTAAACTATCTACTATTTATTATAAAGAGACTAATAGATAGATAGAGATTATAAATAAGTATATTAATTAGAGACTGCGCTCTTTTATATCCTTCTACTAGAATAACTAGAGTTCTCTATTACCTATAATCGATTAAGTATAAGTAACTCTACCCTATATAACTATTAGAATATCCCTATATTAGATCCTATATAAATCTAAGCCCTATTAGAGTTGGGATTAAAAATATTCTATTAATCCTATTATTATAATAGACAAATTAAATTATAAGAACGCTTTAGCTCTAGTAACTTGTATATATATAGCCTAAGAAACTGTAAAGGCTAATATCGAGAAGGCTTAGAATTGTATATAATCTATTATTAACTATTACTAGTAACTAATTAATTAGTAGATTAGTAATATAGTTTACCTAAATACTAAGAATCTTATAGTCTAAAGATTGAGCTGAAAGCTATCTAATTAATAGAAGGGACCTTTTAAAGTATTAGAATAGGTTGAAAACTTATACTATCTACAGCTACCCCTAGAGTTAAGAATATATAATATCTTCGTATTAAACCTGCTATATAAGAACCCCTAAGATCCTCTACTAGGGTAAGAAGCTTTAAAACCACCCGCTATTACTATTAAGAGGGTAGAAGAGTAGGAGGTTAAGGAAATACTAGCTAGTAAGCTGTATTATAAAACCCTTAAATACTATATAAAATAGGTAGAATATAATCTTAATCTAGTCTAGTATAAAGCCTTAAATTTTATAGGTTTGTCTTATAAGCTAAGAGCTTTTTATAATAAGTATCTAAATTAGCTAGAACCCCTAAAAGCTCTAACTAAATAGATTAAGGTATATAAAGATAGTATAGAGAATATAAATTATCTAGTAGACAATAATATATAAGAGTTAAGTAGTAGATTAGAAAACTAAATTATAGGCCTAAAATTACTCTTCTATAGAATCCGGAGGGTCTAATAGTAGGCTGTTAAATACCTCCCTAGTTCTCTCTTCTTCTACTCTTCTTTCTCTTTCTTCCTTCTAGACTCTCCTTAAACTTTCTCTATTTTATCTTTAGCTGCTTAAAAGCGTTACGATATTAGTTTAAAGGCTAGATATTAAAGCCTTTAGAGCTGAAACCTAATAGAGCAACTTAGTACCCTAGTAGAATAAAGCTACCTAGATACTAGCTATAAGAAGGCTATCTTTCTAACTCTTTACAACCTAAGCTATAAGTACTAGACTATAAGCGGACTTTAAAACAGCCTTAAAGGCTACCTTTTTATTCTCCTTATCTTCTACGTATCAGGCTACTACCTATAATTTAAGATAGCTCTAGAGGACTAGAAACTTCTTCTTATAGTAGAAAAGGATCTATAAGTATATTAGTAGTAAGTACTCTACTAGTATTAGATACGATTTATATAGGGTTATACTTTTTATTTTACGAGGTATAATACTTGTATTTTTTTAATCTTAGAGACTAAAAGATAAATATTATACGCCGCTCGCGGGTAAGCGCGTATATAGTCTAAAGGTAGATAATTTAGAAGGCTTTTAAAGAGGCTCTAGAAGGCGGGTGGAGTAGTATATTAATTAATTTTTTCTATAAGGCGTTAGTAATACTTTAATAATTAACGGTACTAGGGACGTATAATAATACGTATAGAGTAGAAGTTATTATTTAATTAAGAAAGCTTAGTTGACAGTAATCTAGTAATATACTAAGGCTAGTAAATACTTATTACTATACGCGACGAAATTATAATATTAATAAACTATTATAATAGTAGTTACCAGCTAATATATAGGTTAAATTATACTTACTATAAAAACCTTACTTAATATTATATTAATAAATATATCTCTATAGGCAACCGCGCGTATTAGTTCTTACTAGTAAATACCTTTTTAAAGAAATTTCTTTATACTAGAACCTATCTATAATAGCCCTATTTCCCTCCCGAACCAGTATAAATAGGGACTATTAGCCTATAAGAAGGGGGGTAGTATAATAATACAAAGAAATCGTTCTATAAAAAGTTTTATATACAACCTTATCCTAAAGCTTTTCGCTTATCTTATCTTACCTCTAGTTCTACCCCTTTTCCCTTTTATATATAGTTGTATACTCCCTTATAAGTAGTTTAGTAGTTCTTCTATATCCTTTTATATAAGGCCTATAGGTGTTAATAGAATTCCTAGGTCCTTAAACCCTTACATACTCCTATATACCTCTAAGTAGATTTGTACCGTATTCGGACCTATTATCTTACCTATACTATTATAATATTTATTAGTAAACTATAATAAAAGACTAGTATAATTATTTACCTATATTAACTTTGCCTATTTATCTTAGTTAAAGTTAACTAGTAGCTCTAATAATTTTAGTAGTAGTAAACTATTTAGACTATTAAGAAAATTGTTATTAATAGACTCTACTTTAATAATTAATATTTCATAGGAACTATAATAAAAGTATATAATAAATCGAAGATTTAAGATTATACTAATAAGAGTATAATAGGAAGAAGAGTTATAGTAGAGTATTAGGCTTAATACGACAAGCGTATATACTATCTACTAGTATAGATTAGATAGAAGTAATAATAAAATATATACACATCTAAATAAATATAAAATATTAGTTAGTTTAGTATAAAAAACTATTACTAAAAAGTATACTACTAGTTTTATAAAATAATAAGTTATTATAGTTTTTTATTATAGTATTCTTATAATATATACCTAAATACCTTATTAGCTTTACTTTATAATTCTAATTTAGTACTAGCTTTTAATATATATATATTTTAGTATTTATATTTACATTTTAGGTATTTATTAGTAAACCTTAACTTAGCTTTATACTACTAACCTTAATTATTAATATTAACTATTCTACTCTACTACTATTAATATATAATATCTTATACTTAAGAAATAGTATAATCTAAAATCGTTCTAATAGGTAATAAATTTCTCTAAAAGTAGCTCGCTACTAAATTAGCTTATAAAGTACCTATACTAGTAAAACCTACGCTAGTAAAGTATTTGTTAGAGGGTAGATATTGAGGTAATAGACTTTATAAATATTAGCGTTTGTAGACTAGTTCTAATTAGGACTAGCTCTATTTAGATAGTTCTTTTAGAGAGCGCGCTTTACTAAGTAAGTAATAATAATATATTTCCTCCTACTCTATTTACTATAGCTTAATAGGTTATAAGCTTTTAGTTGTACTTCTAGCCTGTAGCAAATTAGATTAATTATTATATCGATCTCTAGCTTACTATTATTAACTAATAGGTAGCCTAATAGCAGTATCTAGTTAACTAACCGAGCTTAGCTCGCGCTACTAATATAGAACACGATACTATTACAGTAGACTATAAGGGAGTTATAAACCTAGTAAAGGATAGTAAGAATATTTTACTATAGGAAGCCGTCTTATAAAACTAAGTTGTTGGTAAAGCTGCTAAGGATATCCTAGAAGGAGTATCTCTACTACTTAAGCCTAGTAAGCTAATATATTAGAACCTACTGCTATATCTAGATAATATAGAGCTGTAGGTAGTAAGGCTTACCTAATAAAATAATTTCGAGAATATTCGATGCACTAATAACGCCTATAAGGTATAATATAACTAATAGTAGAAGGACTACCGCGACTATATTAAGAAGGAAGCCTTTATTATAAGTATTCTACTCGCTATAGTTTACTAAGAGATACTTAAAGGTCTACGCTTATATAAGACAGCAGGAGTACTCTTAGATGCTATCTTTAAGTACTATAAAGAGTAAGGTCTTATAGAGGAGTATATCCTCTAAGCTAATTTCTTCAGCCTGCGCAGCAGTTACTATAATAGTATATCTTAATTTACTAGCAAATTTAAAGCTGGTCTTACGCGATTAGACGATATTAATCTTAAGCCCAGTTCTAAGGGTATTATATTCTAGTTTATCGTCGCTATTAAAGATTAATTTAAAACCTACGCGTAGTAATAGTATTAGATCTTATATTAAGGTAGAGTTCCAGATATTAATGCTATAATTAACAAGATTAACGATAAATTATATTAAAAGGATCTAGTTAAGAAGGTAATAGTACTTTAAGTATAGCTAAAAGATATACAATAGTCTAGCAGCAATTAGTATAAAGGTAAGAGTAAGAGTAATACTAAGACTAGGAGTAAGCCTACTAACAGCAAGCCTATAGAAAGGAGGTACTGTTCTAGCTACTAATATAAATATCTGGGGGGTAGATTAAACTACTAGTTTATATATCTAGAAAAGGTATTAAAACAATTTCTTAATAAACACCTAGAATTAATATAAAAATTAATCTAATTAGTTTAATTAAACTATATACCGTTAGCTAATTTTAGTACTATTACTAGTATATTAGTAAGTAGCTATAATACTTAGATCTTATTAATACCGCGACATATAATCGAGTAAATATTATAGAAGCCCTATAAGAATCGAATTATCTTCGATACTAGAGCTAACAAGTATATATATAATAACAGGACCAAGTTTATCTTAATAGGACAATCTAGTATAGGACATGTAAAGACAGGTAGTAGTTTTACTAGAGTAGAAGGTGAAGGTATAATATAGCTTCGTATTTCCCTAGCTAGTAGTAGTATTATCAATATACGCTTTATAGAAGTACTATACTATCTAAGTCTCTACGTCTCTGTTATCTCCCTAGGTCAGCTTCGACCGAAAGGACTATACTACTATAGTCTCTATTAGAAGCTACTACGCATCGAGGACGATAGTAAAATTACCTATGTTCCTAAGATTAATAGGATACCTACTTTCCTTAAGTATATAGACGAGGTATAAGCAGCTTTCTTAATAGCTTATATTACTGTATTCTCTTCTCGAGACTTACAGCTAGCTTAAGAGTAAGAGATTACTTTATAAGAAGCTTACGAAATCTGGGGCTATATAAACCTAAACGATTTAAAGTAGCTACTTAAGATTATTAACAGCTTAAAGCTTAAAAATACTAAAAAGTTCGACTGCGAGATATACTATAAGGTAAAAGGTTATTAACAGATCTCTTATACTCTATAACGTTGAGTTTAGTAAGTATTTAACGTCGTACATCTTAACGTTATTAGTTGTATCTTACTACTAGGTCCTAATAGAGAGTAATACTAGTTATTCCTTACAGACGATTTTATACGCTATCGATAGATCTACTTTATTAAATCCCGTATAGAAATTACCCAAGTACTACTTAATTTTAATAGAATAGTTATTACCTAGTATAATAAGATTATTAAAGTCTATTATCTTAATAATAATAAATACTTTATTAATTAGGTAACTGTTAAATATTTTAAAAAATAGGGAATGTAGTTACAGCCTTTAATACTATATACAGTATACTAGAATAGCGTTACTAAGGCTAGTAACAAGCTTACTATAGATAAAGTACGATACATCCTTATTAGAGCGCCGTACCTACTATTAATATTCTAGCTACACGCTGTAAAGTATATAGTATAGCTCCTTAATCTATTATTTACTATAGTATTTACTAATAGTAAAACACCTTTATAAGTATTTAACGAATTCCTAGGTTGTTGAAATCTAGTACCAAATCTCTATAACCTTTACTATTAGGGAGAGATTAGTTATATACTTATTCTAAAGGAGCGTTATATTAAGAGTAAGAAGTTTAAAGAATATAGCTATAAGAGCTATATAATTAGCTGTAAGGGATCTTAGATATTTCTTATATAGGATCTACAGAGTAAGAAGGTTATATAATTAAGCTTTATAACCTTCCCCTAACACCTGCTAGTTGTAGGCCGCGTATTTTATTAAGCTTAAAAAGCTTAATATAACGAGCGTCTATATATCTAGGAAGAGGAATTTAACTATCTAGAGGGTATATAGAATCTAGGGGGTATATTACTACTATAGCCAACGCCTCTATAGATACCTTTACAGCTAAACGATAACGAATATATTAATCTCCTTGAGTAAGGTAGAGGATACGATTTCAGGCAGGAGTAATAAGAGATAGACAAGTAATAGAGCGATGAGAATAATCTATCGCTGTTGCCGCACCTCTGCTACTAGTAAAGAAGCCTTATAGCCGTCCTCGTAAGACGGCAGCTCTACCAGCTAAGCCTATACGTCGATCCTTATATTATATACCCTAACAGTTTGATCTAAATATAGTATTAATAGTTGATAATATATCTCTTTAAGACGAGGTAATATTAAGCGTTTTTATTACCCTTATATAAAATTTCGCTTTAGTAGTTATAACAGACGCTTATAGTATAAGAGATAATTTAAATCTCCTACTTAAGCCTACTTTACTAAAGCAGGCGCGCGTATATTAATACTTAGAGTAGTAGTATAAGGTAGAGGAAGAAGAAATAGAATCGTATGCGGAGAACAGTACCTAGTAGATTATTAATTATATACCAGCTAGAACTACTATACTATCTATTAAATAGGTATATAAATACAAGTTTAATAATAAAGGATATCTAATATAGTATAAAGCACGCCTTATTATCTATAGTAATTGCTAATATTTAGATCTTTAGAAAGATATATATACAAGAGTAGTATGCTCTACAACTATTAAGTTAATTCTAGTACTAGTTAATACTCTTAATCTAGAGTATAACTAGGTTAATATCGTTACAGCCTTCTTAAATAGAAAGATAGACGAAAACAACCCTATTTACGCTCGACTACTAGATAGTACAATTGTACAACTTAATAAAGTACTTTATAGTCTCTACTAGTTACTATAACTTTAGTATAAAGAGATTAGTCGCTACTTAATATTATATAGATATAGACCTCTTAATTCTAATCTATATATCTTTATTAGTAAAAAGCTATAGTAGATTATTATCGTATATATCAACGATCTGCTCTTTATTTATCTAACAGCTAAAGGTATAGCAGCTATAAAATAAATGGTTATAAGTACCTATAAATGTCGCGATCTTAACCTATTAAACTACTACTTTAGAATCTGTATTACGCGCGATTGTACGATGTATATAATAGAGCTCTTTATAAAATTATATATTAAGAAACTTATATTAATATTTTAGTAAGAGAACTACTATAAGTATAGTACACCGTTTAATCTCTTAGCTATTAAACTTACAGCTCGCCCTAAGAAAGACGTCTGCAATACTAAATTGCTTAATAAATATTAGTTAGTTATTAGTAAGTTACTATATCTTATATACCTTATACAACTAGATATCGCATATTATATTACCTTCTTAGAACGCTTTAGTAGTAATCTAATAAGCCTATACTACGAGTATATATTATAGATCGTAGATTATCTCTATACTACGTGTAACTATGTTATAAAGTTCTTAATACTAGATAAAACTTAAAGAGTACTAATCGAGTACTTCGCCTATACGCTAGAAGCACCTCTTATAAGCTATTTAGATTTGTTATATACTAATTATAAGAATCGTAAATCGATAGCTAGATATTTATTTAAGCTATTTAGAGGAACAATTTACTATTAATCTTTTAAGGAGCGGTTGGTAATAATATTAACAACAGAAGCCGAATATGTAGCTATTATATACGCAGCTAAAGAAGTAGTATAGTTCTATTAACTCTACGCTAAGCTAGGTATATTATATAAACTATTTTAACCCCTAAAGCTTTACGTCGATAATCTACCAGCTATTAAGCTTATTAAGTAGGAAGGATACTACCAGTAAAGTAAGTATATTAATATCTATTATTACTAGATTAAGGAGTAAGTAGCTCTTAGTTAATTACAACTCGAATATATTACAACAGTTAATATAGTAGTAGACGGTCTAATTAAGCTCCTCTCTACTAAAGCTTACAGTCGATTCTTATAGCAACTAGATATAAGAGAAGTATTAATTACTTACGGTTAGTACTAGTAGAAGCTACTATCGAGTAATATATATAGATATATGCCGTAGTTTCCGTTTAGTCTAGGGGGTATATTAGAGAATAGATATCGAGGTAATAGATCTTATAAACATCGGCGTTTATAGACTAGTTCTAATTAGAACTAGCTCTATTTAGATAGTTCTTCTAAAGAGCGCGCTTTACTAAGCAAGTAATAATAATATACTTCCTCTTACTCTATCTACTATAGTTTAACAGTATTACTATTATCTTAAAAGTAAGTTATTATAGGTTTTTATTATAGTTATATACTAATAAGATATAGCTATCGTACTTTGACAGATTAAATAATATTAGAAGAGTACTAAACTCTTCCTTTAAAAGCTCTTTTTTTCGCGGCTAATCTATAAAATTACTACTATAGTTTAGGAGGATATCTATAATAGTAAGATACGTTAGTAATAGAGTATAATTAAGGCTTTCTAAGAGTTTACTAAAGTTTTTTTTATTAAGTTCTTTAAAAGTATATATTTTTTTATATAATTTATATTATATAATACTAATTATACTAGACTATAATATAAACGTAATTTATATAAAGCGGGTTACTATTTAAAATAAAGATATATATTTAGTAAAATAATACTATAAGAAGTTTAGTCTTCTATTAGATTAGAGTTATAATTCCTAGGAAGTTTTAGATTTAGAAAAGGCTACTTTAAATAAAACTAGTCTTCTACTATAATAATTTATAGTAATAAATATTTAATATATAATTATTTCCTATAATTATAGAGGAATTTTATAAAGTACTTCTATCTTAATCTTATACTCTAATACTAAAAATCTTACTCTAACCTTAACCTTAATATTAAAAACCTCTACCTAACTTATACTCTAGTATTAAAAACTCTACTTTAACTTTAACTCTAGTATTAAAAACTCTACTTTAACTTTAACTCTAGTATTAAAAACTCTAAACTTAACTTTAATTTAGGTAAGATACTATATACTCTATTTACTAGTTTATAGCTAAAGTTACCTATAAATATACTATATTTATATATATTATATTTATATTATAAACTAATTAATTAAATATAATATAGTAAATTTAAAAATATAATTATATAATAACTAATAAAATTATAGTATTTATATAGATATAAACTATTAAGAGAATTTATAGATAGTAAGCCTAACCGTCTATAGTAAAGGATATAATAAACGATAATATACGATTAATAAGATAAAATACCGATAAAAAACCGATAATCGTATCGTTTCTATCGTTATATCGTTGACAACCCTATGGGGTGGACCGCTCGCTTATATAGGCCGCTCGCTTATAAGGTACGTTATAGAGGACTGCTAACTATTTATATTATATATAATAGAAAGGTAATAACTAAGTAGATTAATATATTATTTAATTAGCGTTATATATGGTAGTTAAATATAATATATTTATGTAATTTGATTTTAAAATAAATATATGCCTATTAGAAATTAATAGATCTACTATAATTAGTTAGTTTTGAGACGTCCAACTAGATCTAATATAACCTCGAAGTTCCTAAGACATAAGCTTAAAGAACTTCAAGAGTACGGTCTCCACAACAGGCGCAATGTGACCGACACCCTGCCCCATATAACCAACCAGCTGAGTGTCATCTCCGTAGACCAACTTCGTGTACTGTGAACCTTGCTCAACCTGGCTTCCAGTGACATTTTGGGTGTTGGAGACGCCCAAAACAGCAGACCATTGTTTGAGCTGCTCGTAAGCGCATTGGGGGCGGACCAGATAATCGGAGAGACCGTGGGCGACCAAAAAGCGTGGGCGTTTGCCGGTGTAGCCGGGATAAGCGTTGTACACAAACCGAGCCCATTCCTGGAGCGTGTGACTAAGGCCTTGAGCGCACGTCTGGTTGGCGCCAAAGGGAGTAGGGTCCGACATTGAGCCAGCGAAGCATGCAAATGCCGTGCCGGAATAGGCGGCACCAGCCTCGAAAACGTCCGGATACGAGCCAACCATGACGTTGGACATCATGGCGCCTGAAGAGCCGCCCATGACGTAGACTTTGGATTTGTTGCCGTTGTACTTTTGCAGAGTGTAGTCAACCATGCTAATGATGCCTAGAGCGTCACCGTTTCCGCCGTGTGTCAGCGAACCAGCATTGTTTACGTCCCAGCAGTTGCTGTACTTGGTTGTCTGTGGGTAAATTAAGATGAAGCCGAGGCTGTCGGAGTACGATGGCAGTCTGGTGCCACTATACCACTGTGATGCTGTACCACCGCAAGGATGGAGCTGAAGATCACGATTAGCGACCGGAAATTCCACCTTTGAATGAGTATAAGGCTTACGGCAACAATGATGGCCGGATTTGTAGGCAGTGCACTAGGGACCGAGATGTACATCTGAAGGTTGCTCGGATTGGTGCCGAAGCTAGTGACCTGCTGAAGAGCTCCCAGGGCTGAATTGCCCGAAGCTAGTAGACCGAGGATGGCTGTGAATGTCTTCATGTTGATGTTGAAGAACTCGATTCTCTGGAAAAGATGGAAGATTTTGTTGATCTGAAGACATCACCTCTGATAGACTCCCATGACTTTTTTATACACATCATACCGCAATCGTTCATCACCCGTGAAGGACAGCCGTGAATGGGATGCAGTGCTGCAAATAAATTCACTCATATTTTGGGAAAAAAACTAAACCCTACGAATAGAATGAAGATACTTTGAATGGATGAGGCTTTAGACATCGTTGGGGTAGACGGTCCGTTGATTTCGCGGCTTAAGTGTATTTGTCCGCCCAAAAGCGCAATCTAATGCACGACTAACACCAGGAAATGAATATCGGACTTTGGTTCTAGATTAATTTACACAAGATCTCTGGCCCTAGGGATACCATGACGTGGTCGTTAATAACCGGTGGCATCGCTTAATTATTCCAAGCCTCCCTTCCAAGTCAGTCGGGATAAACGGGGATCTGTCATTCCAGGGCCAACGAAGAATTATAGCCGCGCTGCGCAACGTCAATGCCGACATTCAATGCCTTCGCAAAACTACTGGGCTTCAATAAATTTCCACTTAAAAGGATGATATTTCTTGACTAGGGGTACCCCGGCTTGGATCGGTGTTTCACGCACTCTTTGATTATATCGGTAGTTTCTGGAGGATAGTTCCCTTTCTGTACAAGGGATAAATTGGCTTTCAGAAGCGGGGTAGGGTATGATGGATGTTATACTAGAAATTCAAACTTCAATCGCTTTGCTAGTATTTGCTCACTGACACGGTGTTACCTGAACACTTGGTTGCTCATGTTGACTTCATCGATGAGTTTCGATCAGCTCTACTTCAGAGGGGAGGTCGATATAGGAACGAATTCGGACTTACATATTTCATGAGGGTATGTTCTACATCCTTTCCTATGATCGGATCTTTGGGAGAAAATAATATTTGACCCCGACTTGTAGAATTGTTAGAGCAAGCTGTAGTTCTTTTCGAAATTTTCGGAAAAAGGAAGCTAAAATTATATTGGTCCGTTTGGCAGTAAAATTCAAGTTTGGGAGAAAACCGAATTAATTGCGAAAAGAGAAACTCAGGATGAAGGGTCAATTTTCTGGATGGGAAGGGATAGAAGGCAGATTCAATTGGCCTACGAATTAGAGCAGGACGTTTACTGTACCTTGATGAGCACCCAACGAATACGACGGACATCTTCCTTCGACGATATCCACCTCAACCTCCTAAAATAGGAAGGATTTTTCGCGATCTAGGTGGCGGGGCTTCTTATAGCTTACTAGGCCGTCTTCTTCTAATTCTGCAGAAGATCCCAATGCGAAGATTTTAGGAGTCAAATGGGAACTTGTATTTTCATTCCATGGCTAAACTTAGCAGGACCGTAAACCCATGATCTGCAATTCTCATAAGTTTCAGTTTCCAAGATATAAAGGGGAACGTGCGATGAATGAGAAACGAGGTTGCTCATATACCCTTCTCTGTGCGCGCAGCTAGCAGGAAATGGGATTGGCCAACTTAGCAATTAATTAAGCGGGCTGTTTCCGCGACGAAACTTAGTGTTATGAAGGAAACACCCTTATCATCATCATTTTAAGATACTCGTGAAATTCTCAGCATCTGCGTAGGCCGTATTAAATTCCAGACCCTCCTTTCTCCCCCAAATATGTCTTAGACACCATTCATATCCTATTCATGCCTCTCATTGTTGAAGTATTGTAGAAAAATTAATAATATTAGTAAGCCGTGACTAGTTTCTTCCGACAATGTCCGACACCGCCTCAATGCATGCATTAATGGTTCTAGCATTGCCTGCATATCCAAAATTCTAGCTTACGAAAGCTTTATTTAGAATGCATGGCTATCGAAAAACGATAGCAGAAAATCTAGATAAATTCTTTGGATTCGCACACCATATGATACCCTTAGGTTCTAAGTGAGGAACTGGGAGTCGGGGCATTATTCACATGGAGCCTTTACCATGACTGCGACCACTTAGGATCTCTGGAGTAAAATTTTAGTTAACTTGGGGTTCCTGTGGGTGCTTAGGAGGCCCAGAACTATGGGTACTAGTCGTCGTAGATTGATATACCTCTGTAGGACGGATGATTACGGTAGTAAAAACTATATGGAGTAGGTCGAAGGATTTTAATTATAGGGCTCGATTGATCTATATCGTCTTTGAATAGTTCTTTTTCCTGGAACGACAGCATAAAGACTAATAGTCTTCGTATTTTACCAATAGTAGTCCTCATGTGCATGTGAGTGTATTTTGTAGTGGATAAACTGAGATCCACCATATAACCACACTTCGAATGATAACGAAGCGAGAAATTAAAGCCGGAAGATGAGAGTCCTCAGGGAATAAGCTTGTATTATTACGGCAAGGTCATGAGTTTTATTCCCAGAGAACAGATCTACGGGAAAGGATCTTTGAAAGTTTTAGACTGTTGAATCGAGCACACCACTCCCAATTTGTGAAGGATCCTATTGAATCGAGAGCGGTGCCGCATCGCCCCTCACACCCTTAAGTCTTGGAGAAACTGGAAGCCAAAGTTAAAGGCAACGAATTTTACTGAAATGCTTCGCATAAGGGTAGCAGTAGTGGTGCTGGCCCCAATAACGGAAGTATTTGGGGGCCATAGTAAGTCTTGGAGAGACAGTTGAGATTTATTTATAGGGCGTCTTGAAGCAAGGTTTTTGGCGCATGAAAGAGAGAAGATGTCGAATCGGTCGAGAGCAGGCACTAATATCATCATATTTCAATGGTATTCGGGCCTTTTGAGGGCTTCAGGAAGATGCATCGCCCGAAAGAACAGGTAAATTCGGATAAAAACTAGAGAACAGCATTATATCTTCAAGCCATGACTTTCAGCGAATTGAATATGGCTACCGAAGAAAGAGATGATCGCTGTGTCGCCATTTAGTTAAGAGGACGAGGTTGGTAAAGAGAAGACAGACTCCGACTTATTAAGCAAATGTTGGACCATTTTGTAGTCGAGAGAAAAAGGTATTTGGAGAAGCTGAATGCATTTTCGAGATAGACGGACGTTATTCCGTGTTTGATCAAGCTAATCCTTTTTACGGATGATACTGGATTATAGCTCACAAGACAAATTCCTCGAACGTCCTGTTATAGGGAGAACAGAAAGCATACAAAGACTGATCAAGAATTCAACCAACATTGAGACTTAAAGTCGTTTTGGGTGCAACGAATAAACTTTAGCGGATTGGGAAATATAGGCGTTTTAGACAAATCTAGACCGCTTCATTTGTTTGTCTCACTGAGCACATTTAGTGGAAACAGGTAAACGCTGTACAGATAATTCTTGCAGTGATCTCAGGCAAGACGGATCGACACTCCTTATATTTGTAGTCGCTGTTGCTGTATGGTTTGGGAGGGAAGTACTGTTCTCCGACTCTATCAACGATTTTAGACCTATCTACGACAATGTTGTGCAATCTGCACGTTGAAGCTCTTAGTAGAGTAGAGCCGCGATCTTTGGGACTTGTGCATCCCAGATTTTCGTTAGAAAAACATGGTAGGCATATAGGAAGAGAGACAGATGCCCACTTTCGCTTTCTCTCTGATAAATTTTAGTTCACGGGAGGAACAATGTCATGCTAATTTTTGTTCCTTTTGAACTGACAAAGGTGCTCTGTACTTATCCCGCGGAAAAGCATTTAGCAGAAGCAGCACTGCGACCCAATAAAGCGTTGTAGTCATGCTTGTAATGAAAAGGGCCCCAGAAGGAGGTAAAGAGCGTAGACTAGCGCACCACATATTGTTATTGCTGCTCCTTTTTCAGTTGACTTTTGATATACTTAGGATAAGCCATACGATCTCATACATCATTAGTCCGGTGTTTATTCAAAGGAGCAGCGCAATCCATAATGGGGTTCCGTTATTTGTTTTAGCGACAGGAAATCAGGTGTGGACAAAGTAGACGAAGACTTCACGTCTTGAATACGGCTATGTTGCTTCCAAAATGAGCAAGAGAGCATTTCCAGGGACTAGTCATCCTTTTAGAGAAAGCTAGACAGGCCTTGTACATTCTAATCATAGACATTTTGGGCGACAGAACCGCGACTCATGATACTGACTCTAGGATAGTTTTATAGGTGATAATCTTGATGGTATCGATAATGTAGAAGTCCATACACCATACGACTAGCAGGCATGTGCTTTGGTCGCAAGCATACTATTTGTAGACGAGATAGAATGTTTCGTTCGATCGAGACGCCATTCTTTTGTCGTTCACAACATTTTACTCCACCCGAGTTAGATGCGTTCTGTCCATATACTGTTTTAATAGCGGAATAATTATAATATCGATATTATCTATTATGATTTTGTAGGCACCATCAGTCTAGGACATGTTAAAGGCAAGATTTAAAACGAACGCTATCGTCTTCTCATATCCTGAAGTAAAGGTTGTTTTCAGTGGTAGATCTACAACCTCTGGAAGTGGTGTTAGATACTGTTTTAGATACTAATCAGCCCATGAACGTGTGCAAGATAGGGGTCTCTATATGGACGGGCGAATGAGGCCCTCATTTCCGGGACTCCGTTGTAGAATAGAGAAGTCGGTAATGGTTTTAGGAGCTAAATATCCTCTATTTATGAACTATGTAGCCCTTTTATAGAGGTGGAACTACGATTCTATGAAGCTCTGCTTCAATTGTTTTTAGTCGAAGCAGTCTAGGAGCATTAAACGCATGACGGTTTATTTCTGAATCGGGGTTGAATTTTTATTGCCGGAAACAAGATCCATGTGAGGATGGCTTCTACATTTTTATACGGAACTATAAGCCTAGGTCATGTGCCTGATCAGGCTATGCAGCCCTTAACTAAGCAGTCTCATGTACTATATGTTTGTCTTCTATATCTCAGACCGACAGGTTAGCACAACCATCAATACAACACCTATAAAGTCTCCACCCACTTTTGCTTACAGGACCCGCGGTCCTTTACAAGAACTTCTATTGATATTTTAAGCGTTGTAGGCGCACTGCTATGCATTCTTGCTTTCCCAGATTTTAGGCTAACCCTAGCCCTTTATTGAGGAGAGGCATTTTGATCATTAGCGACGGAGTTGCACTTCCTATGCCTTCACTTGTTCAATTCTTCTAGACTAACCCGCAGTCTCTATTCGAAGCCTAGACCTAATCTTTTAGCTATACAGGCGAACTTTATACATTCTCGTTCAGTAGATCTTGGACCAATCCTAGATTTTCCGTATAATCGAGAACTGTCCCGATCCCACCGTCAGTCAAACCGTGCGTATTAGTCGGGAGAGATGTAGACTTTGTCTAAAGAAACCAAAGAAGCTTTAGAAAGAGCTGTTAATATCCCGCCAGTCTAGACTAAGGATGGCATGAAATTTGGATCAAACGCAAGCTAGAATAATTCATGGATTTCAGAGCAACAAAGTCCTCCATTTGATGATGAAATACTGGCTTTTAGCATAGAAACCGTGATCCTGTTAGACAGCATCATCAACTCTTCTAGAGAAGGCATTCGCGAGTGGGGATAGACGAGGAAGAGTCGAAGTATTAATGTTGCAGCACCAATCATATTTTCAGACCCACCCAAGACCTTCCTTTGACTATAGCCTACTAGCTCTTAGCGATATAATTTTAACCCCATTACGACTCTTCAATAAATACTTCAGTAAAGTTCTAGTGAACTAAGACATCTACTAATGCGGATAGATAAAGGAGAGTAGAGAAGTATTCATATACCGAATTGAAGTTCATTATTGGACTACCCTAAATCCCCCTATTATATGATAACTGTTTGACTTTAACTAAGACCCCATTTTCTGAGAACTAGCTTAGCAAAGGAGCCCATAAAAACGACCAGGCAAGAGGAGAAAAGTTCATATTTCTGGACTAGGTGTACTTTTTAATAGACTAAAGCCAATACCTCTATTATATAGGTAACTCTTTTTTTTTAGTAGTAGACTATAACTCAATTACAACTAGTTTAGACCTTTTTTTTTAATAGAAATAGATACGGAATTAGCATCAGTAAAAGAAAGAAGGGTATTACAATGCATGGTATTACGTCGCTCGCGCTTTATAGCCCAACACCAAGTCCTCTATAATATAAATTAGTCCTGATTTTCAGTGGGAGAATCAGAATTCCATTTATAGTATTGGCAAATTCTTCGAATAGGAAGGAATGCGGAATCTATGCCGAGAAAGGGAGAGTCCGTGAAAGTTCTCGTTTCCATTTCTATACCGACATTTCTATCAATAGACTTCTTCGTAGAATGAATTACCTCTAGTTTTAGTAGTTTTGTCCTCAAATAAAGCTGTTTCGCAAATTATTAACGGCAAGAGATGCGGAGTCCTTGCCGAGATATGAAAAAGGAACGTAGAAGTATTTATGTTACCATAGCGCCGATACTTTTTAACTAGCACTGGGTTCTCCATAACGTGAATCCTTCCCTTCTTTTAATAGTCTTGTAATCTTACTAGATTCTATATTTTCCATCTTTTAGTAGGGATATACATAATTTATATCGGGAAAAAGTGAAGTGTAGAAAGCACTGTTTTATACGCACTGCCCTTGCTAATCGAATTCTTAGATTAAGAAAGCCCGCTATTTAATCAACAGAATATTTTTTTTAAGCAGCCACCTTACGGCCTAGAATTTCTGCGTAGCTGGCTTTTAGTAGAGAGATAGTGAATATATGACGAGGAAGGAAGAAAGGAAGGGGAGCCGAAAGCCAGTTTTGTACCCTCGCTGATTGCTCTTCTAGACTAGCACACAGGAATTATCAGCAGTGACGGTTAGAGTTTTAGTAGCATACCCATACTCTCATTGATTTTTCCTTCCATGATTTTTAGTAGAGGCCCATAGAAGGAATATCTAGAAAAGAAGAGTTGAAAGCGCAAATTTATCCCCCACATGTGAATTTTTGGACCAACAAGTGGTCCTTTATTTGATTTGAAGATTGTCGTTTTTAATAAGAAGCGCGTATTCCCATTAATGGCAATCTAGAATGAATTTAGTCGAACGATACAATCTGCATGAAGAAAAATCAAGCTAATCAGTTTCCGAAGTCGCGTAGCCACGTAACCCACACCCGGCCCAAACATATAAATGTCTAGCTTAAAATTTTAGCAGCAGATATAACATCTCTACGTCGATTGTTGATTTTAGCCAGGTCCCATATCCAAACCATGGTTGCTTTTTTATGTTATTTTTAGCCAGAAGCCAGATTCAACTCATCCTCGTCTTACATCTTTCCTTTTAGTTGCAGATATGCTATGGGATAAGTTACTTCTTGCTATGTTATCATATGAGTTTTTGTCGTGTTTTAGATAGAGCCTTTATGTCTTAGAAGTATTGGGCCTCTTTTTGATAAGTAAAGCGCCATAGAACACGCGAGATGAGGATTTTGTTTACCTAGAAACAAATCTAGTTCCATGGAGAAGAGAGGAAGTAGCGAGTATAGATGTTTATTTCCTTCCAGACAACCATATTATCTATTGACCTGGGTTTCTAGTTGCGATCCAGACAGAGCTGTCATGGGAAGTTACCGCATCCATTTTTAGAGCAGCAAAGCGCCATGGGTACATGAAAATGCAGCTTTTAGTTTTCTGGAAACGAGCATAGTTGTGTGGAGAAGAGGAGGAAAGGAATGCCTAGCTATATACATTCCCGGCAGAAATCTGGTTAAGCATTTTGATACGCTAAGCGATGAATGAATATTCCATTTTCCATTTCATGTAGAGATAAATGAGGCAGAGTAGTCCACACCTACTCCAAAATCTTACACATCATTATACTATACAGCTACTCCATGAATCGGACACACATTCACTTCCTCCTCTCCAACTCCTTCAACCTGTGTAGTCCGGCTTTCGCATTCGCATAACCCTCCGAAAAACTAAGCGCCTTTGCTAGTGACGCTGCCTCGTCGTACTGCTGCCGCGCTTCTTTGAGCTTGCCTTCCATTTCGAAGAACTCGCCGAGATTATGTGTTGCGGTTGCGCATCCGATGTCGCACTCTTCATTCCTATCCGGCGGGGATATGGTGGCGGCTTTGGCAATGGCTCGATTGGCCCATGCTTTTGCTTGTTCGATTAAGGTGGCGCGCGAAGGGGGTGGGGTGTTGGGGAAGGAGTCTGTTGCAGACTGCGGCAAGGTAGCGGATAAGGGAGGTGGTGTCTGCTGGGCGAGACATGTGGAGATGTTGTTCACTTAACAACCGCGATTAGCTTTGTCCGATTTGAGGGAGGATGCGATTACTCAGTACTACCCTATGGCACGATTTGGGTGGACAGAGCGCTAATGCTTGGAGGAAGAGCGGCGTGGCTAGATAGTGGGCGTCAAACTGCTCGTAGTGTTGTCCGAGGGCTATTACCGCATTAGTGGTTACACATCGAAATCTCGGGTGGTACGCGGAAGATGGAAACGAGCGATGCGTGGGCGGGCTGAAACAACATACCCTCCAGTGTGCCGCCTAGTTCCTCATCCGTCATCCAATCGCCTTCCCCCTCTTTAATGCCTTCGTTCTCGCGCCGGGCCTTCTCCTTTAGGGCCATTTCTACTGCTTCTGTGAGGACTTTCTCTCCTTCGTCGGGTTCGTTCATGTATTTGACGTCGTAAAGCTGGCCGAGCTTGACGTTGAGCTCTACAATCCTCTTCAATACGCGTGATCTCATACCGTCATTCCAGTGCTTGTCACTGTACTCGGCCATCCACCGTTTGCAATCTGCGCGCATAACCTCCATGACTTCTGCTGCAACCTGATGATGCCCCGCATTCTCATAGATGGTAGCAATTGCAAGTTTGACTCCGAGTATCTCGTCGGTGAATGGGTCCATCCCTATTTCCTGCGCGGTCTGCAATGCTTGCCGGAAGTACTTGTTCGCTTCTCGGAGATCCATGTGGGCTCCGGAGCTGTAGAAGATGGCCTTGCGCAGCTTTTTTGCAACGGGTTCAGGGAATTTGTGATAGGGTTTAATAATTACATTTCGGTAGTAGTAGGGAACGTAGAACACGGCGATTGAAGCAACGAGGAGCACACTGTTCGAATTAGCGCTGGCTTGAGGTTGCGACTGGGGTTCCATACCCTCCCAATGCAAATGGAAATAGGATAGGACTCTTTCGAAACTCGTCCCTGAATTGCTCCTTAAATGACGAATGGAGTTGTCTACCACATTGCCGCTGGACAGGTCCTCGAGCCCCTGCGGGGAGCTTCTCCCACGGGCGAATTTGCGGGCGAACTTCGTATTGTGCGAGTCGTCCGACTCTTAATGCAGCGCGAGGGGCAGACCGGGCGAACATGACTGATCTCTAGAAGTATAAGGACATAAGAGAGCTGGATTGAAGGAAGGGGTGGATGCGGGGCAGTGAATGGGAGTCGTAACGGCGATGAAATTCCGCTGTCGCGACCCGTCTGCGGCCGCGCGTAGGGCTGAAAGATGACGTTCGGAAGCGGCCAATCACATTCACGCCGCGCCCGCAGATGGGGAGAGCTTTCGTCTGCACTTCCATTTGCTCCCACGTAACAGACAATGCACTGAAACAACTACTAGAATGTGCGGCCGATACGTCCTGGCCTTGGTGAGAGAATCATTCTATTCGAAACTCCACATGCTAAATTGCATCTCAGCGGCCATCGGAGGTGCGCCAGCAGCTCCAGCAATCAAACATGCCTGTCGAGGAAGCTCCACAAGACGACGACATGCGTCAGACCTACAATTTTGCCCCGGGCTATCATGGACTGGTATACCGTGCAGATGGGCCCGACTACGGGGCGAGCAAGGCAGAAGGAGAGGGACGTCAGGAGCAGGGTCTGAAGGGGGGAGACGGTGACGCCGTCCTGTCCGTTCCAGCAGAGGGGGACCACGACACAAAATACAAACTACAGGCTATGAAATGGGGTGAGTGGCCGCATCGACTACATGCCGCGCATGAATGCTGGGATGGCTATGCTAACACGCAATGCTACGCTCGCAGGCCTGGTGCCCTTTTGGACGAAGCGTAACCCCGACTACGGCTCTATGATGAAGACGATCAACTGTCGTGACGACTCCCTCTACGAAGATCGGGGCATGTGGACGAGCATGAAGAAGAAAAAGCGCTGCATCGTCGTCGCACAGGGCTTCTACGAATGGCTCAAGAAGAACAACGGCAGGGAAAAGATCCCACACTTCACCAAGCGCAAGGATGGCCAGCTAATGTGTTTTGCTGGGCTATGGGATTGTGTAAAGTTTGAAGGTTAGTCCATAACTCGTCCGTTTAATCTTGATCAGCACGAGGCATAGAATGGGACGGGTGCACCGCATGGCACTGCCTCCACCCGTCACTCTAGCACAATTATGGAAAGAGCATAACCGTGAGGGGCGGTTGAGAGGTGATGCAATTGAGGCAGTGCTCAAGAGAGGAGAATCCTACCCGGGTTCTCGTCAAATGTGCCACGTTTATTTGCTGTGTGTAGCCTGCGGCACTTCACTTGACTGACTGCCGACCAGATTCCGACGAAAGGTTGTATACCTACACCATAATCACAACAGACTCAAGCAAGCAGCTCAAGTTCTTGCACGACCGCATGCCAGTCATTCTCGAGAACGGTTCAGAAGCAATTAGGACCTGGCTCGACCCGACCCGAACCGAGTGGAGCAAGGACCTACAGTCGCTGCTTAAACCGTTCGAGGGTGAACTAGAATGCTATCCAGTCAGCAAAGATGTTGGCAAAGTCGGAAACAATTCGCCCTCGTTTGTGGTGCCCATCAATAGTGCCGCAAATAAGAACAATATCGCAAACTTCTTTGGGAACCAACGAAAAGCCGCCAAGACGAAGAAGGGTGAGGATATGGTCGAGAAAACGGAGCATGACCTGGAAGACTCGAAGACGACGAAAGGAATCAAATTCGAGCACGACGTCGATGAGGTTCGTGAAACTTCAAACCGGCTGGGAGGTACCGAAGATAACGCACCATTTCCTGTTCCGGCCACGACTCTATCTCCAACTACCAAGGTCTCAAAAGGTATCAAACGAGAACGTAGCGAAGACGAGGTCGATGATGGTAGCACGGCAGACGGTACGACGCCCCAGAAGCGGAGGATCACCGCAATGCCCAGTCAAGCGGTCAGAGAATCTCCAAACAAGAGTGCTGCGAAGTCACCCGCGGCAAAGGCAACGCCGCAGAAGAAAAAGAGCGCCACGAGTAACTTGAGCACGGCAAAGGGCAGCCCGGCTAAGAGCGATGGCAGTCGAAAAATCACGTCCTTCTTCAGCAAGTGAAGCTTGATGGACAGACGATCAACCGGACGGCTGGGCTCAGAGGGCGCGACGGGCCGGACATATTGGCAGGATGGGTTCCATGGCTCTTGCTGGCCACGCCGTAATATTCTGCGGCGGTGAGAGCGACGGGGAGGTTGGTTTTAAGGCATGCGGCAATATAGCGATTGGGAGCAGTGGGCGCATCTAGATCGGAGACGTGATTTGCGGTGCTGGCGGCAAAAAAGGGCGTGGGAGCGACGGGTGACAAGTCTCTCATGCGTGTCATGGCAGTCATGGCAGTTGCTCCGTTAACACCCAGCGTATAAGCTTGGCCGAATCGTCCCAGGCCGGCGGCGAGGCATTTGCCTACTGTTTATATCGCGTGCAATAGGACAGGCGACTGATAGACAGGGCCGGAGGACTGCATCTGCTCATTCTCGCACTTAGACAGTTCGGCAGGACATTATTCCTCCGCATTTATAATCTCCTTTTCTTTTTGCGCGGAGAAAGAGAGCCGAGCAGAGAGAGAGTGTGTGCGTGGAGGGGACCTTTTTTTACACCGCAACTCGTCTTGATTGTTTTTGCGCAATGGGATTGTCCGGCATGTATGCTCGTTTGTCGCAACATGCAGAACGATGGGAGGGGAGCCCCTGCGGCGGGGTAGGGGGGGGTTGAAGACGTGAATTGAGAGCGCATAGGCAGGCCATGCGTCGTGGACATAGTTTGTTCTAAATATTGCAGCTGCCTGGTTACGGCGCACGATAGCGTCTGATGGATGTGACGACGTATACTGTATGTATGTACTGTGCTCCACGCGGAGGACATGGTGGTGGACGTTGATTGATTGCCTTCCTCTGTGCCCCTCAGGCGGCTCCACTCGACGCCGTTGCAACGCAGCCGAGCCGTGCCATCCCATTGTTCACTAAAGCACCGTTGAGTCCATCTAGACCTCCCTTCGAAACCCACGGACAATCACGCTATTCACTCTGCTGCATGCCCTGTGCCGCCTTGCATCCGCCCGCCGCTGTCCTGACGAACTTTTGTCTTGCATGGATCCCGCCAGCCCTGCAGCCATTGCCGCCGCGCGACCATCCCCGAATTGAGACACCTTTCCCACCTCTCCTTGGCTCTCTCGCGTTTCTACCACCGCTCAACCCACGCGCCCTCATCTTCTGCTGCCACTGCCTCAGCGCCTCTCGGGAATGCATAGTTTCTGCTCGCCACTGGCTTCACGCCTCACGCCTCCCTCTCCCTTCCCCTCCAACCTGAACCTCTCCTCGCCGTGGCTCGTGTGACGCCTGACCGCCACTCCATGAACTGCTTCCTGGGAGCACATTTTCAATTCGGCCACCGACGTGTGCATGTTTAATCTGCCGCTGGCACCTCATTTTTGTCCCTTTCGGCCAATATGTCGTCCCTTTTGGAGCTCATCACTGCAAACCGGCCCAACATTCAAACGAACCAGGCGCTTCTGGTTATTGGGCTGCAAAACGACTTCATCCGTCCGGATGGAAAACTGCCCGTCGACACATCTTGCGGATTTCTTGAACGTATGCACGCCGTCATACCCAAAATTCGCCAGCTCTCTACCAGCGTCATCTGGATTCAAACCCTCTACGAAGCGGACCGCCTTGCTAATGACCCCACCACAGGCGAAGGGGATGCCGTTGTCGTCGGCGGGATCGTCGACGGAGTCGAGAGCAGCACAGATGAAGATGACGATCTACCGAGGGATCCTGTCCAACCAAGTCAATCAAGATCGTCCCGGCATAAACATCGTGCCTTTGAGCTTCTCAAGAGAGTTTCAGCGAGGCGGCGGACTGCTCCTCGCGAGGCCACTCAGGCAGCAGCAGAGGAAGACGAGGAGCTCTTCCTCCTGAGAACATCCAAAAAGGGCCCTGCCTGCCTACCGAACACTACAGGAGCGGATTTTGTGGACTTTGTCAAGCCCGAGATTGAATCATCAGACACCGTTGTGCGGACATCGAATTATTCGGCCTTTCTGGGCACGTCACTTCTGCTGATCCTCCGCGCAAAACTCGTTACGGAACTCTACATATGCGGCTGTATCACAAACATTTCTGTACTTGCGACAGTAATCGACGCAGCTCGACATGGGTTCAAAATCAACGTCGTCGAGGACTGCCTGGGATTCCGCAAGCGCAGTCGACATGACGAAGCCATCAAGAGGATGGTCGAGTTTGTCGATGCAAATATCGTCAAGAGTGCGCACATCCTCAATCGGGATCGTGCGGAAGACAAGCGGCGAAAGCCACCGCGGCAGCGGAACAATTCGACCGACTCCGACAGCAAGCTCGAGAGTATGGTGGGCAAGCTGCGGTTGAGCGAGGACGGCCCCACATTCCAGACTCCTTCTAACCAGGCCCCGTGCAATACTCCCCCACGAGCCAGCATCCAGTCTCCTGAGATTACCATCAATGGCCGGCAGCGCACAGTCTCAGATGCATCCGCCGCAGAGAGCCGTACGACAACTGATACTCGGCTCAGCGACGAGCAATTTGCCCAGAAGTTGGTCCAGGGTGCAAGGGTTCCTTCGAACGACCAAAAAGGAAGCTCGGCGCCTAGGAATAATTTGGTCAGGTCCAAAATCCGGATGCGCCCGCGGGGGGATCGGAGCAGCAAGAAAGACAAAGACAAAGGCAAAGACAGGGACGACGATAAAAACCAAAAGGCAGAGTCCAGTAGTCGCCAGAAACCAAAGGCCGGGTCTAGCTCTCGCGAAGTCCCTGCCGAGCAAGCCACGGTTGAACCGGTGAAGCCATCGAAGAAAGCTGCGCCGCCATCTGGTGACACGCCACGTCCAGCCGCAATCGCAAAAGCTGAAAGCAGCGACAGACTCCGCGAAAGTCCGTTCAGGCGGCAGCATTCGCTAAAAGCCTCGAGCTCGCAGCCGTCACTATCGTCGTCAAGCTTGGAGACCAAAGAGAAGACAACATCTCGTGTCCGCCAGGTTCTGAGTCGAGCTTCGAAGCCGGACTTGGGCAAATCACCCACCTCGCAAACATCGTCGCCTGCTAACTCTGCTACTAACTCCGCAAATCCTTCTCCAGTACTATCAGCCGCGAGCAAGTCGAAATCAAAGGCTCCTGTTCAACAGCCATCATCACCCGCAAAATCCACCGCCAATTCGCCGGCGCTAACAGTCTCAAGCAAGTCAAGTTCAAAAGCCGCCACTAACCAGCCCCTAGCATTACCCTCAAAAGCTACTGCCGAGAATCCCGTTGCACACATAATGGGGGGCAAGAAGCTACAGTCGCTTGCTACGTTTCCAACGCTAGGTCCTGGCGACCACATTGCGGAAGGGGACTCAAGCATCATCCATGACTTCTTCCCACCCGACTACCGACACCCCACCGATCCCTCAAAACCACTCAAGGATCTGATATTCCGCCAATTGTACAATGAAATCCACTGGCAGAAGATGCACCACCAGCAGGGTGAGGTACCGCGCCTAGTATGTTGTCAAGGCGAGTTCGGAGCCGATGGTTCGATGCCAGTCTATCGCCATCCCACCGACCAAGCCTTGCCGCTGTTACATTTTTCACCCAAAGTCCGAATCATCCAGAAGCGAGCCGAGAAGCTCGTTGGACACTCTCTGAACCATGTTCTCATCCAAATGTATCGATCCGGCAACGACTACATTTCCGAGCACTCAGACAAAACTTTGGACATTGTCCGCGGAAGTAGCATCGTTAACGTTAGCTTCGGCGCCCAACGTACAATGCGCCTCCGAACCAAGAAATCCAGTAGGACAGACGCTTCGGAAGACTCTACCCCACGCAACACCCAACGCGTCGCCCTACCCCACAATTCCATGTTCGTACTTGGCCAAGACTCCAACATGCGCTGGCTGCATGGCATTAACGCCGACAAGCGTCTCGCCTCCGAGCGCAGCGAAGCCGAAAACGCATACTCGGGCATTCGAATCTCTCTCACCTTCCGCCACATCGGCACCTTCCTCGACGCCGAAAATAGCCGAATATGGGGCCAAGGCGCCACAGCAAAAGACCAGCGCTCCGCCTCGGACGTCCTCAACGATATCCCCGCCGAAACAGAATCCCTCGTCCGAGCTTTCAGCCAAGAGAACCACGCCACAGAGTTCGACTGGGACGCCGTCTACGGCTCTGGCTTCGACATCCTGCACTTCACCGACCCGCCCTTGGACCTCCCAATCCTCTTCGCCTCACCCAACGCCGCTGAAACCAATGCCGTGAAGATCTTTCTCTGGGAAACTAAGATACCATTCCACACCGTGGAGGCGCCAGTGCTCGACAAAGAGTACGAAACTGAAAGGCATGTTTGTTATAGGGACAACGATGTCATGCACTCGGAGACGCAGACCGCGGTGCCTATACTATGCTACCTCGACCGGTACCACCCGCTAGACCGAGACGACCGCGGCCGCTTCTCCACATCCAACTCGTACGAAATATTTCTTTTCGTGTACAAGATCCTACAGTTTTCGAAGAACATAGACAATCCAGCGTCGAGCGACCAGCTGGCGAATGTGCTCATGGAGCTGGAGGAAAGGGTTCAGTGCACGGGGGGGCCGTTTATTGCGGGACGCAGGTTTAGCGTGGGAGATTGTGCGGCGTGGACGGCAGTGGATGGGGTAGTGGGGTGGAAGGGGTGGGGAGAGGATGTTTTTCCGAGGCTGAGCGAATTTTATAGGGGAGTTTGGAAGAGAAGGGAGGGTGTTAGGAGACTTAGGACGGAGCTGCCGATGATTAGGAAGAGGGCTGGGGAGAAGGAGGAGGAGGAGGAGGAGGAGGAGGAGGAGGAAGAGGAGGAGAAGGATGAGGATGAGGGGGAGGAGTAGATTGGATGCCTGGGGTTGTGGATTTGTTTGGGTAGACAGGAAGGGGGACGATCTTAGGTGGTTTGGATCTCGGGAGTTAGGTCTGTTTGTATGGGGTTTGTAATTGCGGAAATTTTTTTATTTAAAATTTTTTTTTTTTTTTTTACTTTTTTTATATATGTTTTTGGTTTGGTTTCCTTCTTTGGTAAAGGGGAGAGAGGGTTGTTTGTCATTAGGCGGTGGTTCACAAAAAGGGTTGGATGTCACGACCGCTACGACTTTTTCCTTTCCATCTAGCATCTACCGGCGCACGAAAGTTGCATCGTCTGGTGTTCGCAGTCTGTTTGGCGTATTGGTATAAAAATCATCATCAAGCTTCTACATAACTATGTATATATAATTTCACCACTTCCACTAAATCATCCACCCACTACATACTAGTGCTCGCCGTTCACTGCTCTTTGCATCGACCTCCATACCTCTTTTTCCCAGCAACTCTAAATTTCCACCCTCTCTAAACGAGTCTACGCCCCTCTTTTCAAGAATTCAACGAGCACGCCCAGCCGTCTGCTCCTAGGACTTCAGTGTCATAGTATCTAGATAATCTACTATCGACGCGGCGGTAGCGTTATGAATCGGGAACGTCGGATGCAGATTATTCAACCAGAAATACTCGTTTACGGGGATCCCGCACTGTTCGTCGTACGTATACCAATCCGGGGTTCCGCTGCGAGAAATCAAAATCAGCTCACACGCCCTCCACCAGCTGGCGCTCCGGGGAAGGCGAAACGTACTTTTCATACACCTTGCACCAACCGGTAGTATTCCTTATCCCATTCGTCTGCGGGAAGACCGACGGGTCGTCGAGAGCCGAGGTGAAGGTCTGCCATGTATCATGCACAAAAACGCTAGGCTTTTCGTCATGCCTATCTTGGAATGCGTGGCTCATGACAACAAGCCTATCATTCCAGTCTACAATCACCCTCCCCTCGCCCTCCACTGCCTCTTCCCCATTCTGCAGCGTCAGCGGCGCTCGATTAACGGGTGGTACAGCTAAGAACAGGAAATTCCTTGCTCCAACCTCATACAATTCCTCAAGTAATGAATCATATTCCGCAAATATGGCATCGTATAGCGTAGCGTTGTTAAGCCACCATGAGTTCCCGACATCGTTGATCCCAATCCAGAACGCGAAGAGCGCGGTCTGCGATGTCCACGCAGTGTGAGCATATGTGGGTAGGAAGAGGTCGAGGACTTGGGATTTTAGGGAAACGACTGTGGGCATGTAGGGTGCGACGAGGGCGCTGTCGACAGTAGCGCCACCGTACGCGAGGTTGTAGGTTTGGAGGTAGCTGGCGTTGTAGGTGTAGGTTAGGAAGTCGACCCAGTTGGGGCCGCTGGGAGAAATTAGAGGTGATTAAGGGCAGTCAGGGGGGGGGGGAAGTGGTTACTTTGATGCTGTCCAGCCTCTGAGGTGGGTTAGTACGGGGGGTTAGGAGGGGAGATGGGGGCGTACGGGAATGGAGGGTTGCCCATAGGATTTGAGGGGTTGGGTTGTGTGCCGTTGACGTTGAAACCGGTTTGGGTGTAGGAGTCGCCGAAGACGAACATGTGCTTGATATTTTTCCATCCGGGCCATGATGAGTCTGTGTGGTTTGGGTGGAAGGGGATAGCGAGGGTTGCAGGTGCCAATGGCAACAACAAACTAATGAACCACTTCATCGCGGAATAAAAGGACAATGGAAAAAGAAGAGTAGTAAATTGAAGCAGGAATTATTTGGAATGAAATATGTGAGGGGACAAGATAAATCTTGAACTTTTTTTGCGCTTCGCGTAGATATATGTTCCTGACCAGGATTGCGGATAGAGATGATCCATGCCGGCCAATCCAGGTACGATAGATTAAATCGAATCAATGAAGCCATATATTTTCCGTTCCAGAAAGCGACGGCGCGCCGCTAAAAGGATGGAATCTCTGTGCAAAGTGCAACGCGCAGACGAATGCTTGTGGGCTCCCTGCAAGATCGATCTATGACTGCGGGGATGGCGGGCGCGATCTGGCATCGGGTATGGGTCTTTGCTCCGTGTTGAAATAGGAAACGCTAGACAGGAGCATGGAATGATATTTTTGAATAGTAAATATGAGAAGGAATTAATCCGCGGATGAAAAGGCCTGCCAGGCGCATGGGAGATGTAGCGGGGCCGCAAAGAACGGAAAGACGTCTCTACGCAGAAGTTGGAAGCGTAACGAAGAACTAGAGACGAAGAAGGCAGTAATAATCCGAAAAGACACTGCATCTGCACGTGTTTTCCTTACTAGGATACTTGGACTGCCGAGTGCTCTAGGGAAAGCCATGCCGGTCCGAGCTCTATTATTTCGGGGGCCCGGTCAACTCTGATGTCAGCGGAGCAGTGCCGCCCCAGGCGCTTCTTTGTACAAGCATAGAGGTCCGGTCTTGGTCTTGTACCTACCTTGAATGATAATGAATAGTCGGGGTCGGAGGCTCTAGTAACCCGAAGGCCATCTTGAGTAATCATGCGGCCGGAACTGGTGGATGCTAGATAATACCGCGGCATCGGGTTGATCAGCGGATAGCGGACGGATCGGAGGCTTGACAATAGCATTTTCTAAGTCATCAGTGACCCTCGAAAAGCTTCTAGCGTCATCACCCAAGGCTACGGATCCAGAGGTTCCTTCATGTCTTCGTTCGTAGTGGTGGTGGTGGTGGTGGCGGTGGTGGAGGAGCTACGATGAGGGGACACGCCCTCATGTACAAGGAGCAGCCAAGCATAAGAAATCCACGACTACGGCATACGAGGCACAGCTACGCAAAGGGAAGACCTTTGGGGAAAGAGGAGCAGTGGATGTGGGCGAGCTGATGTGAGCCAAATTCGGGCGGCTTGGACGAACAACGGATGGCCGGTGGAGTATAAGGCTGAGCAACAGGGATCAGGTGCCTGACGTCCCGCGTCCCAGTCCCAGCCGCACAGGTGGCAGCATCTCAAACATTTGAAGGTACCCAGCCCTCACTCGCAGTTCTTCGCTACCGTCCGACTGTCTGATTCCTGTGCAATTTGAGATATCGTGCTTTGAAATTTCCAAACCGTTGCCTTCGCCGTTCATAATTCGGGCTCGGCTGTAGGCCCGCCGACAAACCACACTGTCTAGGCCGTAGGAACATTCCGACCTTCGCCAACCGGTTTTGCCCACTCGACTTTTCGGCCGCGAGCTTTATATACATATATTTCCTGCGGTCTCGCACGAGATTCTCGCCATGCACTCGTGCTGAAGGGGCGATTGACGAGGGCCTACGCTTGGGACACCGCATTCCGTCCGCCTAGGTTCTACACTCAACGTATCCTCGTGTTCCGACCATCAGACAGGCCCCAGGCATCCGCATTCTGTCCCCAAGGCAGCACTGAAAGAGCTGCCAATTGCCGTCGCACGACTGCGGAAAGACTCGCTACAGCAACATCGTCACAATGGCGGGCATGGAGCAGCTCGAAGTCCATAGCAAGGTTGGTAGCTCCCCCGCCGAGGCAGGAAACCGCCGAGAGGTAGCTAACCACCCCCCAGTCCTACCTTGTTCGGTGGGTAAATGTCCCGCCCGGACATACTATCTCATGGAGCATCCAGCCGCACAAGAAGTCGGTCAACTTTGGCATCTTCAAACATCCCGGCGCCCAAGCAGGCGTCACCCCGAACCTTCCCTCTTCCGCAACCTTCGAAGGCCCCTCCACCCCTGCCCTAGACGTATCCTCCACGCGGGGACGCGGTGCTTCGACCTCGCGAAACGACAAGACATTTGTGTTCGAGAAGCTGTCGGCAATTGGGTTGAAGCAAGTACACTGGGCAGGGAAATGCGAAGCCGACAAAGTGTCTATAGGGACCTACGATGTCCCGGAAGGTGAGGGTGGCATGTACGGATTGGTGTTTGACAATACCTTCTCCAAGACAGTGTCAAAAACAGCAACTTTTGTGTTGATGACCTATCCTACGAATGCCCCGCCCAAGTCTGGCCATCATATGCATTATGCGCAGGCGTTGGCTGGAGCGAGCTCTACAAGCCTGGGGAATAAATCGAGCCCAGGATTGGGTCCTGTGGGCGACTCTTCAGAATCGCTGCCCATGGAATCGCTGGCAGGCAAGAAGGCATTCGTGGACAGGCCAAAGTCGTCCTATCCAGTTTCCCAGCCCATTGCACCGAACAATCCTTCGTTTCTTACCGGAATCCTGCAAAAGAAGAGGAGGAAAAGGAACCAGGGCTATGCCCGACGATTCTTTTCCCTCGATTTCACCTCGTCGACGCTATCCTATTACCGAAACGATCACTCCTCGGCTCTTCGAGGGGCAATACCACTCTCCTTGGCTGCGATTGGGGCAAATGAGAAGTCTAGAGAGATATCCGTCGATTCCGGAGCCGAGGTGTGGCATTTGAGGGCGAATAATCAAAAGGATTTTGCCATGTGGAGAGACGCGCTGGACCGAGCGTCCCGGTCTGCCTCAGGCCTCGCATCGCCTACGCTGCAAATCTCCGACAACCGACTCGGAAGTATATCACATACGGTTAATGAGGCGGAAGAGCGGGACTGGGCAAGAGTAGAAGCATTGGTAGGCAGAATAGCTGGCACAAGAGACGCAGTGCGTAGGCTCGCTCAGGATACGGATCCAAAGTACCAGACCCCTAGTCCAGTCACTGGCCTTGGGATTAGCAGGCCTCATGAGAGCCTCTCTCCAAGCCCTTCGGAGGAATCGGGCGAGTACTTTGGAGATGGCACCGGTAGCAACGAGAAGCTACCTTTCTGGAAACGAAAAGCTAGCAGCTCCGGTCATAGTCCTGCCGGTCTATTCAAGAGAAGTGTTTCAGCTCAAATGGCCGTAGCTTCACCCGGAACAGTTCATCCTATGCCGCCGATATCCAATGGCAATCTCACTGTACCAAAACGGGGGGGTCGGCCACATAATCACTACCAACAGCAGGAAGAGGGCGTACACGACCACTGCATGGCACTGTTGCGTGACCTCGATATTGTCGTAAAAGACTTTTCTGCCCTGCTCGTTGAGAGCCGGCAAAGGCGAACACCTGCACCCCTTTCACCACGCCGCAGCATAGATTCACAAGAATCGGCCGACGAATTCTTTGACGCTCAAGATGGTGCAACTGTAAAATCCCAACTACTCACTATCCGCCGAGATAGCGAAGAGTCGGACCATGAGCAAGATGAGGTCTCAGATGGCGAATCTGAACTATCCAGCGAAGCCGAAGGCATCGGAGCGTTTGACCTGGCACCTCGGGAAGGCGAGCCCTCATTCTATCCAACAAAGCCGAAGTCCCTCTCTCCTCTCCCTCTCGACCGCGTAAAAAGAAGATCTACCGTTCCACCACCAAAAGCTGCACCACCCTCTCTAATCTCTTTTGTTCGCAAAAACGTAGGCAAAGACCTCGCCAACATCGCTATGCCCGTGACTGCGAACGAGCCAATCTCGCTCCTCCAGCGATTAGCAGAGCAAATGGAATACAGCGAGCTCCTCGATGCAGCTGCCAACGCCCCATCGGACAATGGCGAGCGCTTGGTATATATCGCTGCCTTTGCTCTCTCAGCATTCAGCAACAATCGAGTCAAAGACCGCGCGCAAAGAAAACCATTCAATCCCATGCTGGGCGAGACCTTCGAGCTGGTCCGCGAAGACAAAGGCTTCCGCTTCATGGCCGAAAAAGTCGTGCATAGGCCTGTCGTACGCATGGCCTGCCAAGCCGAATCTGAACACTGGACCTTCGTCCAGTCCCCCGCGCCTATACAAAAGTTCTGGGGCAAGTCAGCGGAGCTAAATACAGATGGCCGCGCTCGTGTCTTCTTTCATAGAGACAACGAACATTATTCGTGGATCGTAGCCACCAGTTTTCTGAGAAATGTCATCGCGGGTGAGAAGTATGTGGAGCCTGTGGGCACAATGACGATCATTGCGGAGAATTCGGGGGCCAAAGCAGTGTGCACGTTCAAGGCGGGAGGCATGTTCGCCGGGCGCAGCGAAGAGGTCAGCGTGCAGATTTTCGATAATACAGGCAATGTGCTGCCCATGGGCGCGACAGGAAAGTGGACCAGCGAGCTGCTCATGACGTGCAATGGCCAGCCGAACGGCAAAACGGCGTGGAGAGCTGGCGAACTAGTGGAGAAGCCGGAGAAGCATTGGGGTTGGACAACTTTTGCGGCCAGCCTGAATCAAATCACGCCGATTGAACAGCAACGCCTACCGCCGACGGACTCCCGCCTCAGACCGGATCAGCGGGCGGCGGAGGAGGGCGAGCTCGATCGCGCCGAAGCGCTTAAGGCGAGGCTTGAGGAGAGGCAGCGGGCGAGGAGACGTGTTATGGAGGAGCATGGGGAGGCGTGGTCGCCCAGGTGGTTCGCTCGAGCTAGCGAGGAGGAGAGCAGGAGGTGGGGCGACGAGGAGGTCTGGAAATTTAGGAATGGGAAGGAGGGATATTGGGAGTGTAGGGAAAGGAATGAATGGGACGGGGTTACGGAAATTTTTCATGTTTGAGGTGATCGGCTAGCTTTTGGATTGGATGTTGGATACCAATGCTGTCTTTAGCAAAGATGAATAGATGTCGAGGTGCCTGGATCGGGGGATATAATCCTCTATACTTTAGTTGCATTTACAGGAGATCTTACTTCGGCGAATGTAGTGAAATTTCTTTTACAAGTGTGTCGAGTTGAATTATAGATTGTCAATATGTAGTTGCCAATCAGTTCCCCGATGTCTGTTGCGTCTTGCTTTCAGACCAGGAGCAGCGTTTGACTTTAGCTACTGAAAAGTCCAATTAATTTGCCTTACCCTCGCAACTAATCTAAAAAGTCTTCTTTTTCTAGTTTGTCGAAAGGATGGCAAGCAGTGGTACCAGCCGCTGTGACGTGTCCGCCACGGATCCCGTAGCCCCCTAGAACCGTGTAGCGCGCAAAATTATATAAATCTCCTACAAAGTTCGGTATCTACATCCCGTGATCATACAATCACCGATAAGCCCTGGAGACTAGTTTCTGCTGCTGTTTCTACCGAACATGCAACTAAATACAACCGCAGGGTGTATATACATCCACGGTGAAATTACCAGGCCACTATACGCAAATGCTGACTGTTGAAGAATGGGCGAAAGACACGAACAAGTACAGTTCCTCCGGACAAGACTATACAATCATAGTATCTCCGGTCCCAAACTCTCTACGTCTGGCACTGAAATCCGCGTATGAATACGGATGGGAGAGAGCAGAGCGCTAGGACGGTCCTGCCATCCAACTCATCGAGCAAGCGACCTGCGAGCTGGGTAAGACGAATGTACTCTCCAGGACAGCAGATATCCACGTCTAGAACATGACGATCAGCTCCCCTAAAGTAGCCGCTAAGTCCTCTGGACAAGGATATCGGTATGAAGATGCACACGTTCAAACCGTTTTATAAGGAGGTACGTACAAAAATACCCGTGCGTGTGTTCAACCGCGAAACGTGCCTCGTGTTGAGCGTGGATATGTTTTAATTCGCAAAGGCCAACTCATTAAGTCGCTGGCAGAGTTTCTGAGAAATTTTCCGGACAAGAGGGTTTTGTTTCGACGAGGGAAAACGTAATGTAGTGCTGGGGCATGCGTTGGACGCGCAATGGGACGTGTTTCCCAGTTATGTGGCTCCCGAAGGAGCTTCGCCTCGTTTTATTCTAGCATGTACTCGGCGGCAACATATATCCCGTACCGCAATATGTGCGAGATGAGCATAGGTATTGCGCCCTGCTGGGGCGGGCATAGGGATGCATGCTTGTGCAGGCCAGAAGATTGCTTGTGAGAGAACACCTCCCTCTTCCTGTTCAACAAGCAAGTCGATGAATGAGGCTATGCAAGCTGGATAGGCATGATCGAGGAAACACTTCGTTTCCGCGCAGCAACTGTGGAATGTTGTGCAGACCTATGTCCCGGAGCAGTTGAAGATTTTTCACGAAGATCCAGCTCGATTCTTCGATGAAGCAGTCTCTTGAGTTTACGAGCATGGTCGTTTGGTCTATGGCGAGGATCGGGAAGTCAAAGGCAGTAGGGCACTGATTGAAGAGGTAGCCAGTTAGGTTTCTGGAGCTCGTGTTTCGGCCACCTTACGGATAGGATGCACCTTGAGGATATGTGAACGGATAGTCCGAGGCATAGCCGTAGATAAGTTGAGATCCGCTTGCAGTTTGATCTTGCTAAAAGGCTTTGGTTGAGTGAATCACACTCTTCCTGTTCCCGCTGGTCAAACATATCCCAACAGTACGGCTCTCAAGTTATATCAAGACGGCCGTGACGCGGAGGTGGAAGTAGGTCTTAGATAGGGGGTATATAGAACAGAGTAAGTAATGGAGAACAGACGAGTTCGATTGAGAGGTGGAGACTAAACTCATTTCTTGTATTCTGCCTGACTTGTACATTTAGATGTCGGAGATGAAACCGAGTCTGCTGGCTGACTTCTCGTGTAGGCCCTTCGTTTGCAAGTATCTAATGTCGTGTAATTTGGAATCCAGTAGAGCTCCACATGCTGATTATGAGCTTGACTACGGTAATGTGTTTAAGGGTGGGTTGCTGCCGCCGGCGCCGATGCTGGCGACCCTTGTAACGTCTGGTGGGACTTGTGCGGATATGTTGCAGACGAATTTGGAAGAGGCGACTTAATAGGGTACAGTTGATCAGGAAGTAGTAATTGTGGATCCCGTTCACGGAAGGAGTGAGATTTGGGATGCATAAATACTTCCAAATCAATCATGATGGTATTGAATCTCCTTCGCTATGCTCTCAATGGCGACAATCTATGAATTTAGAAATACTTGCCTTCAAATCCTTGTCAGCTTTTTGAGCCAAAGGACTCAGGGTTTTCTCAGGGAATCGGCGATCGGAAGAGATTCGACGAGAATGGAGACAGCAGTAAAAGCGGTATTGGGATAATAGATTCGCTTTTAGTTTAGAAATTGCCTGGTTTTTCTAGGGCGGCTGTTCTAGAACTTATGATTTGCGAGATGCTCCCGCTTTTCCTGTCAATAACAGTCTAAAGTATTATATCGACTAGTTATTGAATTGCTAATTAGCTATTAATGATTAGCTGTGCTATAAAGGACCACCTAATTTCCTAATCAGATACACAACCTAGCCAGTTATTTTCGGTCGCCGGAGCCGTAGTTGTCGATTTCTAACTTCATGTATAGAATATTCTTTGTCATATCTTAGTATAGATTCCGTTTCTGATCTCTCACTCGCAGCACCCTCTCTTTTTGGCACCTACTAAACCCATTATCTATCATTATCGGCTCTCATAGCCCATTTGCGATCCTCATTGCCTGCATCCCTAGATTCAAAGTAATATTTAAGGATTTATTTCTTATCGTGATGATTGATAAACGAGGTCGTGCGGCTATTTACTTATATTGGCCTTTTTGCATCTTCATTATCGAAGCATCCCGTTGATCATGACTGCTACGCGAATTCTGAGTTAGTGTTTTTTTATGGGTATACTTTCAGGCCTTATATTCAACATTCATGCACATTAAGATACAGTATTCCGGCACTTAGCATTGTACATGGATATAATGTCATCGTATATAAACGGCTACTTATAAAACTTTATTTCTTTCCTCAAGCAGAAAACATAGTCAATGTACCGCCAACGCTATTAAAAGCTAGCCATTGGTTTCTAAGATGCTAGAAGTTCGTACTTGCATACGAGACGTCAGGCGGCGCGGTCCTTTCGGGGCATCCGTCACTCGGAGAATGTTTTCCTCTCCGGAAGAGCACTAGTACAAAGTCAAAGGCGAGTATAATTACGACTACAATTCAGCACCCACCCACGATGATCCTGTTATCCGATTTATTAATATCCGTCCCTGCATCGCGGGAAGCACGGTATCGCGAGACGCTTTTGCAATCGAATCTCCGGAAACTTTTCTTCGCAAATCTTTGACGCCGTAGCTAGAGCAGCAGTAGTCTCTAGCCATTTTCCCTCTAGTAAGAAAATCTCCGACACGGATTCTTGTTATGCTGAGGATGCTCTTGATCGTTTTATCAGCTCCTGACTACCTCTTCAAATTACCCCCTTGTCTATTCGTAAATTCGATAGACTTCATATTTGGGAGAGCTAGAGAGAAAATAAATATAAGAAAGAATTTATTCCTACGATCAGAAGGCTAGTTTGGCCTAAGTGATGTATATGCCGGGAGTTTCGCCGGCTCTAATAATAGTTGTAGCGCACGGTAGAGGATTTCTAGCCTCAGGATTGCTCAGCACCGGCTCGCAGCTGCCTGACCGCCGACTCCGATGCCCTGCTTGTCCTCTCACCTAGCAACTCACAAGTTAAGGGCAGAAACGGGTGCCATCCGCCCTGCTAGCGCGGTCATGGCGCTCTTCCGCCTTCTTCAGGACTATAATATGGTAGATCTCTTAAGCATCTTTGTCATGATTCAGGAACCTAGGGAGGTTCTAGGGGTTTCTTTGACTGAATATCTAAAAAGTGTTTCGAGTCTTCCAAAAAAACAAAAAATTTTCCCTCTCGATGCCTTGCTCTTGGAGTCGAATCCATTTGCGTCGTCACTTCATACCTCAAAGAACTTGTGGAAATTTCCACTCGAACTCCTAGATTGAATAAAATTAAATTGGCGCGCATCCGATGATGAAAAAAAAGTATAATAGATTAAGGCAAGGTTTTTTGTTGAATAGAAATACAGATGAGAAATCATTGTAGGCCATCTGTATTGTCCCCATTGTAAAAAGCTCAAACGTCAAGATATACGTCGCAATCGCAAAGCCATCCTGAACGCTATGATGCCAAATAGACCATAGAACCCCAAAAAGAAGACTGGGCAGAAAGCCGAGAAACCCAAAGAAGAAAAATCGAGCCCAGTCCATGCCTTCTTGAAAATGCAAGCCCCAGCCAGTGTCGTTATCTGGATCTACTCCGTACTCCGGCTTCTTTCCCTTCCGCTTTGGGATTTGCTTCAGGCAGAAACTGTTCGATTGCCCCACGCGTGGGTTGAGGAACCGGTGCATGAGGAATCTATTGCCAATAGGAGGCACACATCCTGGCGATCGAGGGTCGAAATCGTAGTGATCCACGTTAGTTGGTGGAATATTATCGCATTGGATACAGTCTACTTCATTT